>JADHYT010000016.1:0-162143 GCA_027604725.1 Entophlyctis luteolus | reverse complement strand
AACAATCTTGAGTATTCTTCCATTGGTGATGGTAATTGTTTCGCCTTGATTGTTGTGGATTTTGCCCAACAGTTCTTCCAATTCAGTCACTGTCCAAATCTTTGGGTAGAAAGGAGATTTTTGTGATAAGATTTCTTTCGTATTTTTGTTATGATTTTACAGCATCCAAACCAGACGCTATTTATACTATACTTACTAACCCTAAATCCTTTTTCTTGTCTCTTTGATTGTTGGTTAGTTTCGAAAATTTTTTGCTTTGTAACATGGTTTTTACGTCAAAAGCTGATTCTTCCCAAATGTTGTCTCATCCAGCTCCCCTCCAAACTTTGACACAACTAACCGCAAATCTTTGTTGTGAAACACTTGGGTCTTATTTTTTTTTTTTTTGGTTTTGTTGCAGAAGTACCACTAAACGGATGACGAAAATAAAAGTATTTACGGACGTGCCAGCTTGTGCAGATCCCGTTAGCTCTATAAGGTGGCCAAAACAGCCAGTTTGCTTGTGTCCTTGATTGGTGCGCGCTGGGTGACCTTCCATTTAGCAATGGCCAGAAACTCCTTAATCTCAGAAACAAGCACAATGTACAACTGTAGGTAGCTATAGGGCAGATAGATCAGGCAGAACAGCAGTCCGTTGAACTTGTTTTGCACACTAGCCAAGATGGTAATGCACAGGAACGCAAAGGTGCCGACAAGTATCCATATGTAGCTATTAATGGACGGTGCACGTACCAAGCCAATTATAGTTTGCAAGGTAAGAATTGCGTTGAAGTGGTAGGCTAGCTCTCGAAAAATGAGGAAGAGAAAGAAGCCAAACTTGCGGCCGAACGACTTTGTTGTACCCATGGCCCAGAAGGATCGATGCAATGTGATTTGAAACCATCCTATGTTTTGTTTTTGGAATTATTATGCTAAAAAGACTTTTTCCCCCCAAATTCACCTTGTGCCCATCGCTGTCGTTGCTTGACATATGCAGCAAGGGTAGTTGGTGCCTCCTCGGAACTTCTCACGCGGTGATCGTACATAATGTGTATGTTGTTGGAAAGAGTGCGCACTGCCAAGTCAATGTCCTCGGTGAGCATGGACTCGTCCATAAGCAAAGCAACAAGTACTGGGGCGCGCCAGTGCCCGTTCGAGCCACCAAACAGGCCGTGGCGATGCATGACGTTGAAGCCAACATGGAAAATGTTATAAATCATGTCAAACTCAGGCTCAATGAGGCGGGAGACAATAGACTCTCGGGCATTGCGGATTATGCAGCGGCCTTGAACGCAGGCGCTCTTTTGCGAAGCATCGAGGGTCGCTATGGCCTGACATATGGCGTCGCGGTATGGCAGATGGTCGGCATCGAAGACGGAAACAATGTGGGTGGCTGATTGCTTGTTTGCCAGGGCGGCAAGCGCGTAGTTGACATTCTCGGCCTTGGACGTAGAGTGCGGCACTCGTAGGGACAAGAAGCGACCGCCTGAGCGCAAGGAGAGCTCGTGCAGCTGTGTTTCCACAGGAAGCTCGCGTGGAGTGTTGTACGCCAGAACAATTGCGTGGGGACATGGGAATTCCACATTGTTCAGGAAGTGGGTAATGGTGTCCAAAATGATGTCCTTCTCGTTTGGTAGATAAGCAGCAATGATGCATGTCGACGAATACTGCTCAAAAGCAACCTTGTATTCGTCAAGTGAGAGTGTGGCTGGTTCGTTGTTGGTTGCAATGGAAAATTGCTTTTTGGGAGGGTAGCAGGCGCGCACGACAATGGCACAGACGGCCTCAGCTATAACGTAGAGAGCGATGACGCCATTAAGGATCACTAGCGCCCAGTAAAGATAGGAGGAGCCGTTGGGGACCTCGAAGTCGAGGGCTACAAGAAGCCCCGCAAGTGAACACAGATAACTAAGAAGCACACCGTGAATGAGCACTGAAGACATCACGAGGAGTGCAGAGCGGACTGGTGGTGGAATCAGATGAAGTGACGAGTGGCCGATTCGGGGCTGGACCTCTACTTCACGGCAAGCTACTTGCTGCTAGAAGAGACGGTATGAAAGGACTGTAGAGTTTCACAAAATATCGCTGGGGACGAGGCGAATGATACGGATAACAGCACAAAAGTAAATTTTTTTTGACCACTTAAATTTTATGTGCCTTGGCTTGGCCTTGGTAATTTACCTGATGGGACACAGCAAGCATTGATGGTATTGAAGGGACTTCCTAGAATGCTTTTATTGATAGAATGCTTTTATTGGCGATATTTAGAGCCGAGACGGCAAGACTCTCAAACCTGCAAAAGTGGCTAATTGGTCGAAGAAAGTTTTTCGCAACTTTCGGCGAAAATTTTCATACTGATTTGGACATGCGCCGAGTCTTTACCCGCCGCATCCAACTACTCTCACGATTCCGACTGCTGAGTCGTTTTCAGCCCATTCATTAGCACTAATCCAGCAGCAGGTTGGGATCAGCTTCTACTTCTTCCGAACCTCCAATCTAAACCTGAAACTTGTCTTCAGTGGTACTCGCAATAACACTGCACCGTGGTATATGACTTGAGTCTATCCCTGCGGTGTGTCGTTGTGAGAAGTCTTTAGCTTTGAAGGACGTGAGAATCATCGGAATGCGTTCAGCGACGAGCAGAATGATTAGGAAGAAAGAATGGAAAGTGGGAGATGGGGTGAAATAGAGATAAGGTCAAAATTGCGAACAAGCAACTTAATTTCAAACTTTGTTGGATATCGTTGGAGCACACCTTTCGGAAGGGCTGCCAATTGGTTGACTGGGAGTAGTGCATTATCCGGGCGTCTTTAGAAATTAGAGACTGCAAGGACCCCATGTTGGCAAATAGATTCCTTTCGGCTTGCTCAGATATCAGAGAATCATTTTCTGCCCCATTTTTGGATTATATTTAATCATGACTGCCGATAGTCTGGGCGTATCTATGGCAACCAATTCCACCGTGTCTGTGCACACATCCATTGACTTCCAAGATTCTGAAGTCGATGTGCTATCTATTGGCACTGGAACAGTCGGCAGCAATGGGCCGCAGAATCAGAACCAGCAGAGGGCCGGCCTAGACTTCTCCCTCATCTCTCAAATGTCCCGCCAGAGCTCAAAGCTTAAAATCGCTCCAAGTGACACTCTCACCGACTTTTCCGCCATTGACGACACTTCGGAAGTGGACTTGGTTCCTGCCAAGGATTCTTCCGAAAGCCCACACGTACCAGACAAGGTTCTCAAATTGCGCCATCCTAGTGACCTCAAGGTTTTGTTGATTCGCCCTGATGCCACTCATACGCTAATGCTTTGTTCATCTGTCTCTTCAACCGAAAAAATCAGAAAAAGTCCCCCAGTTCTCGAAAGTGGCGTATGGCCCTTGCAGTTGTGGGAAGCATCGCGATTCTTGGTGTTGCCGCTTTTCTGGCCGTCCATTTCGTGTTGGGAAATCGGCCTCTCACTATCCCCGTGATCAATCCTGTGCCTGCTACGTTGGAGACGATGCCCAATCTCAAGGTCTCTGGGCACCAAGTTGTATTTCCGAACGGAACCGCATTTCAGGGGCGCGGTGCAAACATGGGCTCTTGGTTCATTATGGATTCGTGAGTGTCTCGTTATTTTGAAGAATTTTTGATTTATTTTTCTACAGCATTTTTTCTGGCTTCACTGGCGTTGATGAATTCGACTTTTTCAACATTACCGACAGACGCTTCGGCGAAGATACCTCCAGATCCCTCATGAATACATACATTGATAATGCCATGACCTCTGCAGACTTTGATTTGTTACGCCTTATGGTACTTAGTCTGAACTCCGCTTGCGCTCTATTTGAACTTTTTGCTATCCTAGGGTTTTAATTTCGTCCGCTTGCCGGTGCACTTCCGCAACTTTCAGGACAAGGACGGAAATTGGATCAACTACACAGACAGGCCCTCCGAAATTGATTTTTCTCGGCTAGACTATGCCATTTCAAACTTCACTTCCCGCGGAATATATGTGGAGGTTGATTTTCACATCTGGTACAGTCGGGACATTCTATACGAAGGGATCAGCAAGAACGATATTGGTCTTTCTGTAAATGACCCGACCCTATATGCGGAGTGCGTCAAGTGGCGCGGAATGGCCGCGACATTCCTACGCGGGTTGACTGAGCACTTGGTAGGCGTTCCGGGAATTCTAGGCATCGAGCTTGTGAACGAGCCTGTGGCCTCGTACGAAAACTTGTTGTCGCAGGTACTATACGACGCCGTGCGCTCCGCCGACCCGGACCGTATTGCCGTGCGCCATTTTGATATTGACCGCGTTGCCCCATCCGTTTACAATTGGACAAATATTGTTTACAGTTTCCACACATACGAGGGCGAACAAGACTTTTCAACTTTTAAATCGAATGCACTGAACAAAACTGCCGATGCATTTGATGTTCCGTACTATGTCTCAGAAATGCATTTCACGAATCCTGCAGATTTCAGCCCTGCAGTGAACTGGACGTTCAGCCAATTTGCCCCAAATGTAAATGTACCCATGTATTCCATTTGGACATACAAGGCTGTGAACATGGACGAGTGGGCGTTGGTAAACTATGACGACAGTTACCGTGTGGACATCTTCAATGATTCTGTTGAGCAGATTGAGGCGACCTGGAAACGAATGCCCAGTTTCAATCTTGCGACTTCGCTCTCTAGTTGGGGGATGTCTTTGCTTCCTTGAAAATGTTTTCTTTTTTGATTTCCGCGTTTTGTTCTTTTTGACGTGAAACCTGAGTTAGTCATAGATTTTGTGTTACCATTTCTTGTGCTATGAAAGTACGGTGCCTGTTGATGAACGATCTCATAAGAAAGGCAGGTACCGAAAATGCAAGTTATAGATCCGTTTCATGTCGCAGATCTTATGTCTTCTGAGGAGTGAAAGCAAACGTCTACGCATATCTTGTGATAATGGTGGAGCGCTAATGAGCCTTGTAAGCGCGATTATAATAATCTGAAGCTATTTTCCGAACAGGCAAAAAGTGCAGTCAGATATGGTGGGAGGAGTGAATTACTTTTTTACAGGAATTTGGCGTTGCGCACGGACCTTACCGGAGAGCCTTCCTATCCCCTACTTGCTTATTGGACCATTCCTCCAATTCTTACGATGAAACTATCTGCGTTGGTTTCCTTGAAGGCAGGATTAAAAAGAAGATTGAGATGCCCGTTCGGTGCGATTGCTTCTGGATGCTTCAACTGAATGAATTCCATTATCGCTTCAGATCAGTCAGAGCGGTTTCGCAGGCGAGGGCTCGCGCGCCTGTAATTGAATTTCACGAATCTGGATGTTTCCAGGGAACCCTACAGTGCACAGCATCGAGAGACGTGAATGCAGGGCGAACCTTTGCTTGTGGCGCCGACTTTGCATTAATCGAAAACCTAAGTTCCGTGAACGAATCCCGATGCCGGTGTCTAGGTTTTCCCTTATGTCGCAAAGACATTATATATAAAGTTTTCTAAAAGCATAGTTGCTAAAGTTTCCCGTCATTCAATTTTCCTCCGTTTGCTGTCGCTCGCAATGGTCCAGGGATTCTTGGCTGCGCTGTTTGCATACTCCCATTCCTTGGGTGGCCCGATTTTGTGCAAGTCCTTCAGCAGTCGATCCGCGTCGCCATCGATTACTTCTTTAGAATTGCCGTAAAAGTTTGCTGCAAAGCAAACTTTCATTCTCGCCATATTCTCTTCCTTGGCAGCTTTTTCGTCAAGCATAGGCCACGGATAGTCGGTTCCGATGATGCAGCCGGCTTTTTTCTGCACTGCCAGAGGCGCCAAATGAGGGGAATATATGAATTCATTCGGAAATTTGGCTAGCTCAGGGCAATACTCCCGGACCAAAGCTCCCGATTTGTCATATTTTTGCGGAAAGGACACTAAACCGTAAAGCTTGAAATATTGCGAGTAGAACGCACTGCAGCTGAGCCACATCCAGTTGGCGGGGTTAGCAGACGGGTCCCAGTCGATTAGATATTCGTCAAAAATCTCGGCTCCGCGCTCCCATGATATCCAGCACTGTCCGCGCGTCAGAAACGCAGCCACTGAGTGCCGTCCTAAGTGATGCATCCAGCCTTCCTGCTTCAGTTGTCGCATTAAGGCGTCAATCCACGGAAAGCCAGTGCGTCCGTCCTTGAAGGCCGCGAGCCGCGCTTCGCTGACCGAGTCACCAGGAGGCCGAGGTGTCACAGGATCTCCACATTCATTATAAACAGTTTGCAAGTTCCAATCCATCTGGAAATTTTCGGCTTAGCATCGCATCACATGACCTGCAACGAAACCCAGTGCGTACATATCTGCATATGGGATTTCCACGCACCCTTGCAAAGTTGTCACCGACGGCAAACTCGGCAGAGGCAAACATATCTCTGAACATTATCTGCCCTTTGAAGTTCTCTGGCTGCTCCGTCTGTTTCTTCTTGCCCTTGTACTTTGCCTTCGCGTTTTCAAAATCCCACCACAACCGACGCACGCCTATGCACCCAAACTTCAGATACGGCGACATCAGCGTCGTGGATGGGTCCCTGACGGACTTTCCGGGGGAAGTGTGCGGCTTGGAGAACGTGGCGCAGTATTCAGGGTTATTGCAAAGACTTGCCAGGCGGGCAAGCGCGGCAGATTCGCCGCCTTTAACAACAGAGGAGACGAGGCGGGGGTCCATGCCAAGAGAAGCCACGGTGGGAACCGCGAACGGCGGAGCGCCAGCATCGCCGACGACTGACTCGAAGCAGCGCACTTCCCCAGTGCGCTGGCCGCCGAGCTGCACGCTCGACACGTCGACCGACGGCGGACCTTCCAGACACGACCCTGTTGCGGCATCAAAAATTGGAACGGCGGCCACGGACTCCGCAAGGCGTGCCAGCAGACTGGCCTGCGTGTGTGCACCGTCGTCTGCGCGTGCGGGTGGCAGTAGTGGCAGCGGCAAGGTGGTCGGCGCAGGCAGCGGCTTCGGGACGGGACCGAGGGCCTTCGCGATCTGTGAACGAGTGCCCGTGTAAGTTTGGATGCAGATTCAGCAATCTCGACAGGCCTTTTCGTAGCTGGACATCGTCATCACGGGCCGGCCCTTGTTAGCATGCACGACGTCCTTCGGATCAAACAAGTGATGGCCCTGGACAGCTACTACTTCAACGTTGGCATCGTGCGCGAGTTTTCTGATTGCGTTGTCGCGTCGACGTCCGTACCCTGAAGGGTCCTTTGCGAAAGTTTTTGTTCCATCCAAGCAAGACCACGAGGAACCCACCTTTTCAAAAACAAGATGCGTAATGTCCCATTGGCGCCATAGCGCTGGCAGCAATTGCGTCGGCTCGCCACGCACGACGAGGAGTTGACTTTTGGGCTGGACTTCGCAGATTCGGTCGGACAAGTTTTGCATGGACTCGAGCAGAAAACTGCGCTGTGTATGAGCTCGAGCGCCAAAGCAATCGCAGAGGTGCGTACCCGTATCGAACAACTCCGACGCGATGTTTGAAAACATACTGTTTGATGGTTGTCAGATCAGGTGTTCTGCACTTCAATAATTCTCACGTTCGGATCCCAGCACCAGACAGGGAAAAATGCTGCTGGCTTTAGTGACAGTACGGCTTCGAGACCGGGAGAGTCGTGTAGTCTTAAGTCAGTACGAAACCAGTACATTACTCTGGAATCCATCTTTTGTGAGAATGATTTCAAATAGTCTGAGAAGCAGTTTACTATTGCAAAAACACAAAAGAAATAGAAAACATTCTAATCAAACAAGTGGCATTTCTTGTACAAGCTGATTATACAGCTTTTTAAATGCCCAAATATTTCCTCGAAGCCTCTTCATGTCGACGACACACATCCGAGGCACATTAGGCAACTTTTGCAGTTCAACGTAAAAAACTATTTCGTCAACAAATTGCACTTGGTCACCGACACTTGCCGCCAAATTTACCGGGACATCAGCCTTCGCCGCGTCGTCCGCCAGAGCGGCAGGAGTTTGCCCTGGGCTCACAGGAAGTTGCTGAAGATCCTGGTGTGGCCTTCCATTGAATCCTTGATTATAGTTGATGCCATATTCCTTTACATATCGCACTTTCTTCGAGAGTGATTGTGGAAGTCCCGCCATCATCCGCCCAAGCTTCGATGTTTGCTCCATCTTAACATTGCGACTGATACTCCGCGATATTGAAGGACTGAGCGGCACTACGACCGCAGCAACCCTACCGTTTTCGCTGATATGCTCGGAGTTCAAGAGTTCCGCAGGAATGGTTACTCCTGACATTAATTTCACCAAGGCATCAAGAGAAACGTCGACGGTTCCGTCTTTTACGTCAGGATTCCGTTGCAAGCCGCGGGCAAGATATCCTGGGCGCACAACTTTGAGACGATACTCGCCGCCTTCCGGACCAGATCGCTTTTCAACCGAGAACCCTCTGTCTTGAAACATGGACACAAGATCTGCCAGCAGAGATTCGGGATGTCTGTGGCTAATGGCTCGATGATCCACGGTTCCTAAATGCGTTCGCATTTTCCGATCATCCCATCCTGAATCGCCCGACCTGTTGCTTTTGCCTGAATCGTTACCAACCGGCATATGATATTCAGAAACGCTCAATGAAAACGCAGTCGTTGAACGACCCATTGCTTGCAAATCGTTTGAGGCACCCGATCGAGTCACACTTGAATCAGGCCTTGTCCGGAAGCTTGGCGAGGGGGTAAACGGCCGTCGCGTTGCATTGAACAAATTGTAACTCTTGCCAGCTGTCTCTTGCCTTTCCATTGCAACCCCAAGATGTTTTTCTGCTGGTTTTTGAGGAACTTCGTTCGTAGAGGGGTCAGGCGTCATCATTTCCACGGATAATCGTGAAGGACGTGGAGTTGGGACGGTGTATTCGGAATCTTGGTTTGGAGAAGATAAAGTTGCACTCAACGTGGAGGCCATCCGACTTTTCGTTCGAAACATTAGATTGGTCAAGGTTCCAGAACGCTTGGGGCTGAACAATTGTTATTTCAGCTACCTATTTCAAAAAACCATAAGCTTACCCAGCATCTGTTGGTGTTGCAGTCTTCTCGCTTCCAGACGGACTTTCACTTCGGAGCCTCTGGGTTACAGCTAAAAGCCATGAAGAGCGCGAAACCTTCGGAGATGTCGGTGTCGCATCAGCGCCCGACAGGATTGAATCGGAAGAAACTTTGGCTGAAGGTGAACCAATCTGACTGGAGTTATTCGCGAATGGTTCAGTAATTGAAACCTTTTTTGTAGCTGTCGACACAGACGTGTCGATGTTTCCACGAAGAATTCCTTTCGACTCGACCTCGCGATTTCTATTGCGGGTAGAAGAAATGAACTCCTGGAAAAAGGACTTTGCAGCATTGCTTCTTTTGGCCACCTGCTGCTTAGTCTCTTCGTCTTCTGGCGGGGGTGGTGGGAGAGGCTTTTCGTCAAGAACCTCCAAGCGGGGAACCAATTTCAATGCATCGGGGATCATATTTATCTGATGGTTTTCCGGTACTGACTCTTTCTCGTGAATGCCCGACGATTCAGAATCTTTCAATTGTTCTATATTTCCAGGACTCTTCAGTTGTTCTTGTTGAGTTTCAACTTGCTCTTGGGGAGTTTCAACTTGTTCAGTTCTTAAATCAGAAGTTGTCGTTGAAGGCTGCGCAGTGGTAAAATTCAAATCGGGTAGACTGTCGGAAACGGGTTCATCAGGAAGGTTTTCGTTGACGGTTTCGATCAACAATGAGTCCTCCACGATCGTACCTTCTTTAGTTGAGGCTGCCTTTGACGTTGTCGTTGAATCGTTTTGAATGAAATGTGCAACTTCTGTTTCTTTGTCCGACAGAGGTCCATCGCTTGTAGTGCCGATAACTAGTGTCAAGTTCTCTGCCTCGTTGTCAACTTCCATCGAATAATGCTTCAGAACAGACTCCTCGGAAACTTCTTCAAGGACGCTTGACTCTGTTTGTTGAACAACTTCGTCGATCTCCATTCTATCTTCGAATACAGTCTCGGGAACTCCAACGGCAGTACCTGAGTCTACAACAGATACGTCTAGAGTCGGGTTCAAGCTGGAATGAGCAGTTACAAATCCGTCATTTCCATCCTGAGTCACTTCCGTATGCAACGGCGAGTTTTCCGGCTTTTGATCCACTTCCATAGCAACAGATTCTTCGATGGTTGGAACTGGAATTTGGGGAGGCAGTAACGACTCTGTGGATCCGGTTTTTTCCGCATACGGAGGTGGGGAGACAGACATGTCTGGTGCAGCTCCATTTTCGCTATTTGACAACTCTATTGGTGTGCTTTTTAAGGAAGATGGATGTACGAAAGTGCCATTCAGGGTGATAACCAATTTCTGCGAACGCGTCAGCCACAGTTCACTAAAAACAATTAGCAACCTTTCTTCTGTCCATCTCAGCGTCAAATATATGTTTTACTGGCTTCATCCAATGATGATTCATGATTTCATTTATATCGGCTCGAAACTTTGGATCCGGAACAAGAATCCGATCTATCAGATCTCGACAATCCGCGGGAACATAGTCAGGATATTCCAGCTTTGTTTCCATAATATAGTTGTACAGCAAATTGATGTTATCGCCATCCGGATTCTCGGGGTCGTCGTCAAATGGTAAATATCCCGCAATCATAGAATACTGGAACATCAACGACGTTTAAGAAATAACAGAAAACAAACAGAAATTACCCACCAGGATAACACCGCAACTCCAAATATCCGCAGATTCTCCAACATAACCCTGAAATTTTTTCAATCAAAATCAAGTATGTTTAAAGGTAACTCACATCACGAGTCACAAGCTCTGGAGCCGCATAGCATGGGGAGCCACAGCTTGTTCGTAACAGCCCTTCGGGCCCTTTGGATTTGTTCGCAAAACCAAAATCGGTGACCAACACTCCACGGCTTTCATCCAATAAAATGTTTTCCTGATCAAACGTCAGCTCGACAGCAAACACAAAAAAGTTCATTCACGTACGAGCTTCAAATCTCTGTGTACAATTCCAATGCTGTGAATGTATCCGACAGCTGAGCAATGAGTAATTTGTCAGCGAAATCAAAAAATTCATCGCAAATGTACCACAAATGATCTCGGCAAAGATACGTCTCGATTCGTCTTCTTTCAAGTAGCGACTGGCTAAAATATGTTCGAACAGCTCTCCACCTAGGAGCGTGGTTTTTTTGAGAAATTTAAATAAAACCGTATTTCCAGTGATATACCTTTTGCAAGCTCCATGACAATCGCGATGTAAATGTCGGTCTCAATGACTTCAATCAGAGTGATGATGAACGGGTGCAGTTTGACTTGCTTGAGGGTGGAGATTTCCCGCATGAGTTTGACGTACCCGTTCGGCGAAGCCAGGACTTGGGCCTTTTTGCACAGTTTGATTGCCACCTGGGGGAGCGGGATGAGAGCGAGGATCGGAAGGGAATATCAGAGGTACCTCAGCATTTGACCGCGAGTGAACAGCTAGCTTGACTTTGCCGAACTCTCCTTCGCCAAGGGTGCGCTTTAGCTGGTAGGGGCCAAGCATCGGGATGGGGTGATGTGGAGGATGGCGCTGGCGACCGGCGCTGGAGGGGGAGCGTCGGGCATCGGGTGGGGCAGTGTGGGCGGGAGCCTGAAGCATTCGGGGGCGGCGGGGACGGCGGTGGCGGCGACGAGGGCGGCAGCGTGATGAGACGCTCTCGGCCGCGGGTTGTTTGGTTTTTAATCAGCGACGACCAGCGACGACGACACCCGGACACACTCACACGGACACACTCACACGCACACTCTCTTTGGGCACCCACTCACTCACCCACACTCACATGGGCACGCGTGGTGTACCCCGCCCGTGCAGCAGCTGACCCCATCGCGTCCCTCGATTTCACCCATCCACTCTGCTTCCTGTCCATCCGCTTGTGTGCACAAGGGCATACACGGCCGGCAGTCCGGAGCCATGCATTCCCCGTGTTGTCAGGTCGATCGTCCCAATTTTCGCGTTGATGTTGGGAAATCCAAATGTTTGACTTTGTCCAAATGGATCTCGACATCCCTGTCGTCCTCCCACCGGACGACAATGCGCCTCCCTCGTCCATCGGCTCCGTTCCAGAGGATACAGATATCCACCGCACTGCACGTCCACAGAAGGCCGACTCCAAATACGCCGTCTTTGGAGGCGTCTACTTGCTTATCAGGTTTCTCTACAGCTTGCTCTGCCTTCTGTTCAAAACTAATTTGATTCAGAACCATCGGTCAGGGCGAATTCGGAAAAGTCAAGTTGGCCGTGCATACTGAGACGCAAAGGCAGGTTAGGGGCCTTTCTCATCGAGTTGTTTGCGACTGTTGGTGATTTCGAACGAAATAACGACCAAAAAATAGGCCGCCGTGAAGCTCACAAAGAAATCGCTGCTAAATGCTGATCGAAAAGAGCGACTAATGCGTGAGATTTCTATAATGCAAGTTGAGTGGCTAATTTGATTGGAGTGACTTATTGTTATTGTTTTTTTCTTGGGCTGAAATTGGTTTTTTTGTTGCCAGTCTCTAGACCATCCGTACATTCTCAAGTTGCTCGACGTGATAGAAACGGACTATTACATTGGCCTGGTGATGGAGCCGTGCTTGGGTATGTCGAAACCATTTGTTTACGAGCTCCAATGCTTGGCACAAACGATCAATACAGGAGGAGAGTTATTCGACTACATTGTACGACGAAACTTTTTACCCGAAGCTAACGCGGTCCGGTTTTTCGCTCAAATCATCGTCGGGGTGTCGTACCTGCACAGTATGGGTATTGTTCACAGAGATCTGAAATTGGTACAAAAATTTATCCTTCTTTCTGGTTTTTTCCTTTGAATACATTTGCCTGATAGGAAAACATTCTCCTGGATGAGCATGAAAATATTGTCATTGCCGACTTTGGATTTGCCAGCCAGACGGTTCGCAACAATTCAGATCTTTTGGTCACCAGGTGCGACATTGGATTTTTCGATCAAAGATTTTTAAAATTGGACTTCTAACAGTTGCGGTTCTCCTGCGTATGCTGCGCCGGAACTAGTCCTCAAAGATGTGCGATTCGATGCATTTCCGCGATACATATCTAACTTTCCTCTATTTAGAGCTATTCTGGTGTAGCCGCCGATATATGGAGCTGTGGTGTAATACTGGTTTGTCCCAATCCATCTTGTTTTGGAGCTGAATTTTGAGATTTTTTGGCAGTATTCGATGCTTGCGGGTTATTTGCCTTTTGATGACGATCCTGCGAATCCTGATGGCGCCAATATTCATCTGCTGTATCAATACATAATGAGCGCTAAACCAAATTATCCCGAAACGTTTTCGGAAAACGCCAAAGAGCTCATCGGCATGATGCTGGTGACTGATCCCGATCAGAGGGCATCATTGGCCCAAGTGATGGGACACATATGGCTTTCCCCGGCAGTCGACATATTTGAAGCCGAACTTGAAAGACGACAGAAGGACATTGAGAGAAAACTTCAAGATATCGATGTTATGGCCAGTGATGATGCAGCAGTGCCGATCTCGCCTTCGCTGTCAGAAGTTGGGGATATTCGAAATCCCCAAGCTATCACAGCCCAGGAGCATATGAGCTCCCGAATTTCTTCAGAGCAGCTGATGGTCGATGACGCAAAGCTCGAGAAGTTGCTCGCATCCGCAGAGAAACTTTCCGTTGCTGTTAGTGCCGGCGGGGACGATGATGACGAGGATGACGCAAGCAGACGGCGGGATAGCGTGGATACTGCTGCCATTGGTGATGCGACGCCGGTGAGGATGGCGTCGGTGGTCGGTGCGGTTCGCACGGTACGGTTTTCGCCTGAGTCCAGCAACGGACGCAGCCGGAGCGGCGATGGAGATGCAGTGGTGAACGAAGAAGCAGCTGTGCGGAAGCGCCAGTCTGCGGCGAATAGCCTTGGCCCGCCGGACATGTCGTCGCGTGTGTCATCGAACCTGACAGTTGTTTCTTTGAGTGCGAGTGACTATAATGTACGGAATGGGCGAAGCGGCGCTTCTGGGAGCAATACTGCGGCTGGAGGCAAAGTCTCTCGGCGGATAAGGGTGCATACAAACCGCATGCTTGTGGAAGCTATAGACAAACGCGCAGTCAGCATGCGGGATGTGGATGCTCTGTTTGTAGATATTGGTACTGCTTTGACAGACTTGGGACTGGAAATCATCGACTATGGAAACAAGACCGGAGAGTACAAAATGAAGGTTGTACAGCCAGGAATGATTGCGGCGGCTGGATCGAGCAACTCGGACGGCAAGTTTGGCGGTGGCATTAGCGGAGTAATTGTTGATTTGAAGGCGCTGGCGCGGATTTCGTCAGATTTGCAGATTATCTGCGAAGGCTTGGAAGAGTCTTTGGATTCTGCGGAGAGAGTTCTCTTGGATTCAAGTACAGCAAAGTCTCTAAGCAAAGCCATCAAGAACAAAGGTCAAGCGGGAGGGATATTCCCTGCGTGGGTGTCTAAGAAGTTCCAGTACATGTCCAACTACGGCCTCCACTACAACAAAGGCCATACAACTTCAGAGCATGCGTCGCGGCCCACCACGAAAGCATCTTTACTGCAACCAGTTGTTAAGCCAGGGGTGCCCAGCAAGCTAGTGCAGTTTATAGATGAGATCAGTTTCGAGGTAGAAATATTCAAAGTCAAGAGTCTGCCGGGGAAGTCGGTGGTTGAATTCAAGCGAATTCGGGGTGATATTTGGGAGTTTAAGAACTTGTACAATCGGGTGATTGGGGAATTGCCGTTGTTGAAAGAGTACTGACAGTATTTTTTGTTGTTTTTAAAAAGTCATAACTTCAACTGTTATTTGTGGCTTTCTTGAACATGGATCAAAACTTGCACATTTATTTCGACGCGAATTCTACCCAGTCCACGACAGGATCCACAATAACGCTCGCTTCGGCGGCGGGAACCCCGAACGCGGCAGCAAAAAGCGCGTTGCACTTAGCTTCAGCATCGCCGATTTGCGAGGCGGCGCGGAGCTTGGAGCGCAGCGCGGTTTCGAGGTGATCTTGAGTGGCAACGAACGCGGCGAGATTCTGCATCTGCTGTCGCGTGGGAATAGAAACGGCTGCGGGTTTTTGCGGGAGCTGGTCTTCGCTTACAGATGACTCGATGATACATCCGGCGTCTTTGAGTTCCTTTTCAATGCCGCGCAGGAGCGCGGCGCGTCTAGTTATCTGGGAGGCCATAGATTCAGATTTCTTTAGTCTAGTTTTGAATGCAGACAGAGAGTTAAGGGAAGCTGTGGTCGACGATTGGAGTTCGCCATGTCGCTGTTGAAGCACTGCAAGCTCGCGCTCCAGGGCCGATATTGTTGCCGAAGTGGAACGCAGATTGGATAGTTTTGCTTGCTGGGTATGTCGATGCGAGTTCTGAAATTCATGGATTGTCGATTCGATAGCTTTTACTGGTCGCGAGTGAGTTGGTGTTCAAAACAAAAAGTTTTACTCACTTACAACTGCTGACGAGCAAGCTTCCTTGGATTCACTTGGAGACCCGCAGTCGCCCGATTCGATGGCGTTGGTGGACCGTTGGCCATCACGGTGTTGTTTCACAGTTGCAGAAGTTTCTTCTTGGATCTCGTCGGAACAACTTCTTGAGGCCGATACGGCCGCGGGTGGCGGGGCAGAGAGAAGTTGGTCGATGCCCAGATCCGCACAGTCCAGGCCCGCGCTGTTGCGAATGCGCAAGGCCGACTGGGCATTGAGAAACGACAGCAATTGGCGCGCAATGGAGGGGTCCCTCACGCGGCAGGCAATATGCAGGGCAGTGTCGCCATTAGCGTCCTGGAGGCTCGAATCGACAAGGGGTGTGAGCGTTTGCAGGTAGAACTGAGTGGCGCGACGCATGCGGGAGGACGGGTTCGCGTGCAAGGCGAGTACGGCGTGGTGGAGAACAGTGCGCCCACGTAGATCCTGCTCGTTAACGGCATGGGCGGCTACTACAGCGAGGAACGCGTCGGGGCGGTCCGCGGCGCGGGTAGTTGTAACAGCGCGCATGAGCGGCGTCTCGCCCAGGAAGTTACGGATCTGCTGTTGGTCCTGCTGATGCTGCTGCTGAAGTTTATGCTGCTGGTGGCGGTCTGCAGAGGGTTGAAGGGGCTGTGGGAAGAGCGCGTCATCCGCCAGCCCGACGAGGGCCGCCCAGTGTCGCAGCGAGTTACCGTGCGCGTCTATGCGTGCTGGCACCGTCGATGCTGCCGCCAACGCAGACGGCGGCGGCAATATCAGCGCACCGCCGTCGACGCGTCTGTCGCTGCAGTCTCCGTCGTCGGCGTCCACCGAAGCCGAGGCCGAAGCTGAGCCTGAAAACAACAGCTGTCGCGCGCGTGCTGCGAGCAGCTCCGGAAGACTGACAGCTGCAGTCCTAGTGGCAGGTTCCTCGGTCGCCGCTACCGTCGCTGCCGTCGTCGACGGAGCCCGCTCAGCCGGCGTTGGCGCTCGTGTCAGCATGAACTCGATTGATTTCCGCCACAAGTTGGGATGGGCATAGCTGCCGTCATAGCCGCCATCGCACACAGAACCCGCGCCAGTAGCGCACTCTGCGGCTTCCGAGAAATCCTTCTCGAAGGGGCCTGGAGCTTCAACGGAAGACGCAGTTGCTGCTGTCGTCGCCGCAACAAGGTCAAGCTCGTCCCCGAGTAAGATATATTCTGTCGCTCAAACGAATGCGCGCGCTTATGACTCGGTTCTATATGTCTTAAAACGCCGTTCAATGAACGCGAATACCGAACAAGAGAACACTGTTGCCCAAAGAAACGGTTGTCATTAGCTTCGATATGATTCTGTCCAACAGCCTTAAACCATTTGGTTCTAAGTCTGAACCAACCTATTACGGTATCACACCGTTCCACTAGTGGACGATAATTCATCAAATGACAGCCCACAAATCACTGTTGGACAGAAAACAAGGCCATCCTTTTTTCAGGACTTCGTTGAACTTCATGAGCTTTGACACACTTCTGGACTTAGCGAAAACCTGATGATTCAAATACTTTGGCGAAGAGCAACAAGGGGTGGCTTTCGAGCCCGATCACGGCCCACGGTACGTTACTTGTTTAATGAGTGGCTCAAAAAAAAAATTGAGTAAGCAACAGACTGAGAAATTATGCTTGGAAATGCGGGGGACGGGCCGGCATAACCCAAAATCGCGCCAGAGCTACGGAATACGATATAGAAAGACAGCCTGCTCCATAGCTTTTGCGACCTACTACTTCGGCGAAACTGGCTCAGATGCGGGTCAACAACGCGTGAGCGACGGGATATGAATTCCAATATGCTGCAATTTTCTTTTTTACTATCAATCTTTATAAGATTCATATACACTTCTGGCAGTTTCGACTCCCAGAAAGAATGCCCCAGAAGACGGAAATGCTGTTCGCATGGTCTAAATGCCGGAAAGAAAAAAAGCCACAAACCTTTCACTAGAACTGGCGTTAGACCTCTGTATAGATGAAAAAAGCTCTTTTGGGATTTGACAACACTCCAAAACGTCGCACTTCCCGTGCTACTCTGCTGCACTTGTGTTTTTATGGAGTCAATGGGGAAGCAAACAAGCCAATTCGCGATTCCTGCACAACCTCCGGCCATGACAATCTGCCATGGGCTAAAGGTATACTTGTCCGACACACTGAATGAAGAGTTATTCTGAGGAAACGCCGCCTTCAGCGCACGTTTGGCAGCTTCGAAAGTGCCGAAGTACGCGGCGTCTCCGGGGAAGTCGCGCAGCATAGTGATCGCGGTCCCACGGAACAAGGTATTTAAACCGCCGTTCGCCATCACGGCGCGCCAGATGGACACGAGGGGATTCCGTGACGACGGAGACGCGGGGGACGCTGTTTCGACTTGCATCAAAATTTTAATCCGCTCTGCGGGCGCTGGTTGCCAAGTTAGTTTCGAAATAATGTCGGGAATGGGAGTACAAACCGAGGATCAGCGAAGTCGGCAACGAAGCAAATGCGCCTGCAAGCGCAACGTATTGAATTGGAAGAGTATCTAGCACTGCAGTATTCTTTGGTATTGCCTCGCCGGTGTGTTCGAAATGCAGTCTCTGGAAGATGGCGGCAGACGTTGAATATGAGGTGTAGCAGACCCCCATGACAGGGCCGGCGCCAAGAAGCACAGGAGATACTCCACGATAAAGCCCAAGAACACCATCGGCTCGTAGTATGTGAGATGCAGCATTTAGTGCACCGGTATACTTGAACTGGGGCGACTGCATTCGCACCTGTCAAACGCAACTTTCACCTGCAAGCCTCACATGCCGAAGAACACACCTTAATAAGGTCAAAAGGGTGGCTAACAAGCACGTTACAGATGCCTCCAACAGCACCGAAAGCAAAGTTGTCGAGCATCCGAGTAGAAAAAACAAAATTTGCCTGTGACGATGGAGGAATGTAGCAACAAAACAATGCCCAAATAATGGATGTTCGACAAAAACCTGTTCTCTGGAACACATTTTGGTATTCCTGTTAACTATTGTGATGAATTCAATGCGCATCTTCATTCTTCCAGAAGAAATTGGTTGTTGCAGTTGTCCAAATTGCTCCGCTGAGGCACAAATGATCAGCAGGGTCAAACATGAACAAAAATCGATATTTGTTCTGCATGTTGCATTTGGCGGAAAGAGGGTGGAAATGGCTATGAAACTTCCTATCAGAATGTCGGGTTTCGTCCGTCAAATGGCGGAAGCCCATAATCCTGTTGAATAAACTCATACTATTTGCCGTTAGATATTAAAGCAAGAATTGTCACCAAAACGGAGAGTCGGATGCAGTTACTCTCTATACTCGTGAACGAAGCGAAGAATAATTTTACTTGTGTAGAGGTGCATGAGTTTCTAGCAAGGTTTCTTGGAAAAGTTGCGCTGAACCGCCAAATATGAAGAAAACAAATTCCAAAACTGAAAGTCACTCAACAATCACAGCCCAGCCATAAATGATCCCTTAATGACGTCTTACGGGTGTTGAAGAAGGTCCGCTGTCTGGCTACTTCTTTAACGACTTGGTCTAAGATAACTCAGCTCGCTCTGGTACCACAATTTGTTCGCCATTGATTCAAACAATAAACTGATACACGAACAGATGTTAGAGAGCGGTTCCCTCACGTTACTTCTATATCGGCGGAAGATCTGCTGACAGTAGCGTCTTCTCGAAAGTCGTCACTGTCTAGTTCGATGAATTCCATTTTATCTACTATCGTTGACCAGGCAGCGGCCACCAATAAGCTTTCCTTCACAGAACTTTGAGGAGTATCAAAATCTGGATGCTGGCACTAGTATGTGCGACGATGCAAATTTTTTCGGGTAATTTGGCTGTTTTTTTCAAATTTAACCTTCGGGTGTTGACGACGTCTAGTTGGGAGTCAACGGTTATGATGACAGGGCATTCCATGTGCGCACTCCGGAGGCTGAGTCAAGGTCGTCACGGTTGTCTGCAGCTTGCTTTCCATGCAAAATGTAGGCACTTCGTATAGAACGATACACATGACTATGCTCTCAAAAGACGATATCTTTGTGCCTTGTGGCTCTGCGACTTTACCGGGATGCATGGATACCTCGGACGAATTTCGCATTTGGAAATTTGCGAGATACAGAAATCAAGAAAATTGTGCTATTCGCCGTGTAGAAAACGAGAGGCCACCAAAATGCCTTTGTATTCTGGAATCTCCGACATTTACTTCGTTCAGTCCCCCTGTTGGTGCGCAGATCTGAATCAGAATGACGCTTATCAATTTTAGAAACAATGCGCACAGGAAAGTTAAGCCGATGCGCGCAAGCCGAAAGGTTGAAGAGGTACAAGGTGCGGCATGCAAATATGGAGTCGCTCCTAGAGTTCGATAATCGCTTTTGGAGCAGGGGTGGTTCTGGTAACCCGTGACCATTCGCTATGCAGCCAAATCAGCTTGGCATCTGTCCGGTACTTTATTGATAAACAAAGTAAGTAATCTTTCTTTCATTTTTCTTCACATAAGATAGAAGACGAGCAGCTGCGGGTTGGTGGGAACAAGCACTTTCCGCGGTTAGGTCTGGTTGCATTGCTGGCTGAGGGTCGGGGTGGCGCTCTCTCAGTCCGCCAGGTGCAGCTGGAGCCTGCTTTGAGTGTAGCAGGCAGCGGCGTGAATGAGAGTGCGTCAAGTGGTGTACATCGGTGAGATTTCAAAGCCAAAAATTTGATGATGGCTGTTCGATCGAAATCGGAAAAGGGCTTTGCACAACTAAGCCAACAGCCAGCCGGCCGCGTCGGCCACGGTAGTTATTCACAATTACGTAATGGTGAGCCCCTCGCCGCCAGCCCGCCCCGACGAACCCGACGTGCGTGCCGGGCCCGCGCCCGCGTCCGAGCCCGCCGTATCACAAGTACCGTCACTGCAGCACCCCCAAAATGCAAAATTGACTCGCCCGATGCCTTGTTTCGCCTGCAAGCGACATCACAAGCGCTGCGATCTTTCCCGACCCATATGCACTCGCTGTATACATAGGGGCACACAGTGTGTATATCCTACATCTCGAACTCCCTATCGAAAGAGAAATAAGCCGCCACCAACTGGATCCAGAACGAGTTCAAATAGAACGTCCAATTCAACACTCAGCTTAGGCACTACAGCTACTGGAATGTACGCTAATTGCTTGCGTTGTTCGAGAGTTGGATGTCGAGGTGATTGCTTCGAGAGATCTGCGTCTCCTCGGAAACAGACAAAAGCAGGCAACGATGATGAAAGATGCTTATTGGAGTACAGGAAGAGCCCCGACACAGCTAAACCTTTGGAAGATGATTATTCCGGAAAAAGCAGAATGAGCGTCAGTTCGCTACTGCTCTGAAGCTTTGGTGTGATTTCTTTTTTATTTTTCTCTCATAATTCCGCATTGTATCTTCAATAAAGCGGCTTTGCAAAGACCGCAACATGTTAAAATTTTTGAGAAAGTAAATAAGCATCCAGCCGGTTCCGATTTTCTCTTTTTTTGAAGATAAGGTCATTATCTAAAGCTGCTAATTTATTGAATCTGATTTTGAGTTCTCTTTTTCCGCGAGACGGAATGCTTCTGACAAGCAAGATAATAAAAAAGGCGACAACTCGGTGGGAGAAAATGAATTGACATGCACTCGAAAAAAAGACAGGTGCGTGGTGCGCGGGTGAGAGACAAGAGCAATGCTTGGCGACGCGCCAGACTTCACCAAAATCGGGGAGAAAATTTCGTCTGGGGAACTAGAAAACCTTCCTACATTCTGAATGACTGACGACCGGCCAGCTCCATCAGCGACTCACTTCCGTCGGACGCATGCTCCCCCGGAGTTGGGGTATGCATCCACGCAACCCGCGCACTTGTGCAACAAATCACGGAGTTCTGGTAATGTAATGACTGTTGTGTGTTGTCCGGTTGTGTTGTGTATATGTGCTGCCGTTGACGAAGCAATCCAAGCCAAGTAGTTCACTCGGATTGTCAGAAAATGGGATTGGTCGAATTCCCAGACCTGTCGGACTGACGTGATGAAATTATCTGCTTTAATTGCCACTTGGTTTGCATGGATAATAATGGGGAATGAATATTTTGCACTGGATTCTCCAACAGTGGAACATGATGCATTTCTCCCACTCATATATGCACTCATATATGCACTCATAAAAGCACTCATATAAGCATACCAACTTTGTAGGCAGCAAGTGAAATAGAAATTTATCAGCGTGTAATCGTTGGTGTGGTGTCCTCTGGAAAATGGATCAATTTATCTTACGTTTTCAAGATTTTTATCCGTTTATTATAATTATTATTAGCATTATTTTTATTATTATTCTTATTGTATTCTTTCTTCTTTTTTTTTTTTGGAAAATTTGACAATTCCCTTCGCATCATGGAGGCGCAGCCAGCGTGCAACGTCTGCGGCGCGGAAGCCCGGTTTATGTGCTCCCTATGCAACGCGTCGATGTACTGCACGCAGGTGCGTCGCGCAGGCGGAGAGTGGCATCCCGCCATGTCAGTTAACAGCAAACACCGTTGCAGGACTGCCAGCTTCGCGACTGGCCGACGCACCAGGCGCTGTGCGCGGGCCGACCGAAAGTGCAGCCCGTGCAAGCAGCACCGGTGCAAGACGCCAAGGTCGCGCCACGTCCGCGTCCCGCCGCCAAGCGCACGCAGCCACTGATCAGTGCGGCGACGGGCGAGATGGACGCGGCGACCGTGCGCGAGCTGCGGTTTTATCTGACGCAAATCTACGCTATTGTGAAGCCGGTGGTGGTGTGCATCTTCCTCTCGGTTCTCTGGATCAAGCTGACGCAGCCAGGCGTGGAGTATTTTGGTTTCGTTGCCAGCCGTAGTCAAAGCGGTAGAGTTAGTAGCGATGGGACGGACATCTATGCTGGTGGAGTCAGTGGTGCAGTTGGTGGTGGCACGGGTGCCGCGGAAGGCGAACAAACTACTGATCTGAAAACAGCTTTGTCGATACTCGGTGAAATCGTTGGCGCTACAATAGTTATTTATTTGCTTTTTCGATACAACTGCATGACAGTAAGATTTTTGTACTTTCTTTGATAAAATTTTAAAACATACCTTCAGATATTGTACACATTTTTCGGCCTCATAGTTTTAGGATTGCTGGGATTATTTGGCTACGTCTTGGGGACAAGTCTTCTTTCATTATTTTCCGCACCGTTGGACTACATTACTTTCATGTTTTTCCTGTGGAATTTGACTGGGGTCGGAATGGTTTCGATATTCTGGAAAGGCCCTCTAATGCTGCAGCAATGGTACATGGTGCTCATGAGCACTTTAATGGTGAGTTCTTCTGAGGGCTTTTGGCTCCACTTATTGTAAACGCGTTCGGCGGGCATAAAACGAAATTACAAGGCCTTGTCGCTCTCATCACTGCCGTCAATTACAAGTTGGATTCTGCTTTCGCTTCTTGCAGTGTGGGGTGAGCGAGTGAGCACGGTGAGGGTAAAAAGACAGCCTCACACACCCTCGCAGATCTAATTGCCGTGCTATGTCCGTACGGGCCTCTGCGGCTCTTAATCGAAAGCTCGCAGAAGCACAACCGAGAGATTCCGGCACTGCTGTACACGGGTGAAGATTTCCTCTGGGTTTGGTTCCTAGGCGCTCACTCACTCCTAGCAAGCCCGGCAACAACCATGGCGGCGCCATCCGGCGAAACCCAGCAGCATTTGAAGTGCGTTGCAGGCGACGATGCAAGTAGCGAGTACACATCGGCGTCTTTGAAGGCATCGACGGTGCCACTGACAGGGGCTGCCGCAGGTGGCGGAGGCGATAGCGCGACAAACGGGATAGCTCTTGACGCTGGAGACCGAGAAGGTGGTGGTACCTGTGTCGACGACGGAGACGTCGAAGATACGGGGCGGCAGAGCGGCATGAAACTCGGGCTTGGTGACTTTGTGTTCTACAGCGTGCTGTCGGCACGTGCAGGTGACCTACCTTTGTATTTTTGCATACGTGGCAATGGTATCTTGCTGACGCGTTACCAGCGCTGCTGGACTGGGTGTCAACGGTGGCGGTGGTAGCCGCAGTGCTGACGGGCTTGAACGCAACAATATTCCTGCTGGTGCTGTTCCAGAAGGCATTGCCGGCATTGCCAATATCTATTGCTCTCGGGTTGTTGTTCTACTTCAGTTCGTTCGTGGTGCTCGTGCCGTTTGTGAACTCGTTGTGTAATATGCCGACCGCGGCGCAGCCGGTGAACACGACGGGGGCCGGATGGATAGCGCCGTCAGGATTTGAGGGGAGCGTGCTGCTGGTGGGCAAAGGCGGCGCAGGGATGGTGTATGTGTGATGCGGCAAGGTGTTGGTCGGATTTCCAAAGTTTGTCAGATTTCCACACTCACGAGTAGAACAGTTAACACTAAATCCCGGAGATGGGCGCAGCGCCTCCAACCTTCTCCCAAGCAGCTTCAGCAGCCGTGCAAGCTGCGCTCCATGCGACGAAAGACACGGGTGACAAATTTGGCGACTCCAACCCAACAGCAGCAGCAGGGGCAACTGCAACCGCAGCACCAGCAGCCGACGGCGGCGCAAGCGGCAGCAGCAATACGGGCGCGAAAGCAGTGACAATAACAAAGACGCGTCCGACGCCGGTAAACGCGCTGCACGAGAGCGTGTACGCGCTGCTGCCGGAGGAATACGTGGCTCCGGCGAAGCAGAAGCAGTACCGGAGCAAGTTCGCGGCTATGGCGCGGCGCGAGTATACGGCGGGACAAAAGGCTGCGGCGAGCATGGGTCCAGCAGGTGGCGTTACCGCGTTGAGCGGCACTGATGGATTTCTGCGCAAGGGAGAAGGGGTGCGTAGTAGAGGTTTGTAACATATCTCCAACTCGCCAAATCGAGTTGTTCGCATGTGTGAGAGACTAAATATTTTTCAACCACGCGTTTGGCTGCAGAAGAAGCTATGCGTGCGAGCCGCGAGGCTGCGGGTGTGTCTCTACGCGATCGCACCGTGCGCAAGGCGAGCGTGCCGAAAGATAAACCCGTTATTATAACGCAAACGCAAAAAGATTTCATCAAGCAAAACGCGCTAGAAAATATCAACTCATGTTTGTGACCTGTTCTTGTTCCGACCACTGTTCTGTTTTTTTATTTTATTTTTATTTTTGGTTTTTTTCTCTTTTGTGTTTTCAGGGTTCACTGAAACCGTTCCCTTCATTTGACAGCTGCAAAGAAACCGACCGATAACACACCCGCATACCGCTTCAAGACGGATTATGGCCGCACGCCGGAATATATCTTGAAGCGACGCGAAGCTCAGGCAGCTGCGCACGCATCCGCTGGGTCGGTTTCAACTCCAGGTGGACACGACGCAGGCGCTTTCTCAGTGAAAGAAATGGAAGCTGCACTTTTGGCCACTCCAGAGGGAAGAAAACAAGCACAGCTGTTGAAGCAAGGCATTATTCCATTGCCTGAGGACGAGCGTTTGAAGATTCTTGACGGATTGAAGAAAAATTGGGAAAAACTCAACTCGGATTACCAGAAATTAAGTTTGACTGTGGACACAGTTCCAAAAATCGCTAGGTACCGTTCCACTTTCTTTTGATTAGCTTACATGGTGTCTGATATCAAACAGGAAAGTGTCAATGGAACAACAGCTCAAACAGTTAGAAACTCACATTGGAAGGTTCACCAACTCGAACATCTTTGTCAACTTCAGCTCAGCATATGCAGATTGACGAAAGTCGATCGGAAGTTGAGAGTACGATTTACTGACAATAAAAGAGAAAAAAAAAGGACACGTGAACAGTCGGTGTTTATTTCCGAAAGAGATGAATGTCCATTTTTTGTCCACATAAAATGAGCGGAAAACTCACTCAACAACAAAAAAAATGCACTTTAGTAGCGGTAAGTGTCCATCTTGTAGGGACCTTCGTGAGGAAGACCCAAGTAAGATGCCTGGACATCAGTCATCTTGGTCATCTTGACACCAAGCTTGCCCAAGTGTGCGGCAGCAACCTCCTCATCGAGCTTCTTAGGCAGCAAGTGGACGCCGAGTGGGTAGGACTTGGTGTCCGTCCAGAGAGCAATTTGAGCAAGAACTTGGTTGGTGAAAGAGTTGGACATGACGAAAGACGGGTGGCCGGTGGCGCATCCAAGGTTCACCAAACGTCCCTCGGCAAGAAGGATGATGTGACGTCCGTTGGGCATGGTGTAACGGTCAACCTGAGGTTTGATGTTGATTTTCTTTGCGGCGTTGGCCTTGAGCCAAGCGACATCGATTTCAATGTCGAAGTGGCCAATGCTTTTTTTTTTTTTTTTGGTTGTGTTCAGAAAAATAGAATAATTGGTTAAAAAAAATCAAGGCTCACTTGCAAACAATTGCATCGTCCTTCATGTGCGGAAAGTGGGCACTGGTGATGATGTCACGACATCCGGTGGTGGTAACAAAGATGTTTGCTTCTTTCACAGCTTCCTCCATGGTGGTGACTTCGTAACCCTCCATGCACGCCTGAAGGGCATTGATGGGGTCGATTTCGGTAATAAGGACACGCGAACCCATTCCCTTGAGAGCGGCAGCGCAACCCTTACCAACGTCACCGTAACCAGCAACAACAGACACTTTTCCCGCAATCATAACGTCAGTAGCACGCTTGATACCGTCAATGAGGGACTCTCTGCAGCCGTACAGGTTGTCAAACTTGCTCTTAGTGACGGAGTCATTGACATTGATGGCAGGAATTTTGAGCTCGCCGTTCTTCAGCATTTTGTACAAGTTGTGAACGCCGGTAGTGGTTTCCTCGGAAACACCACGAATATCCTTGAGCAGCTCAGGGTACTTCTTGTGGACAATTTGGGTCAAGTCACCCCCGTCGTCGAGAATCATATTGAGAGCCTTTCCACCAGCGAAACCCTTGATAGTCTGCTCGATGCACCACTCATACTCCTCGTCGGTTTCCCCCTTCCAGGCAAAGACGGGAACACCGGTGGCAGCAATGGCAGCTGCGGCGTGGTCCTGGGTAGAAAAGATGTTGCAGGAGGACCAAGTGACCTCAGCACCGAGAGCAGTCAGGGTCTCAATCAATACTGCAGTCTGAATGGTCATGTGCAGACAGCCGGCAATGCGCGAGCCGGCGAGGGGCTTGGAAGGGCCATACTTCTCGCGCAAGCTCATAAGACCCGGCATCTCATTCTCAGCAATCTCGATCTCCTTGCGACCGAAGTCGGCGAGAGTGATGTCAGCTGTGTGGGATTGGTGTGTTACACTACGAGCATGTACATATTCACGCACGACGTCAACGTACCAACTTTGAAGACCATTTTGATTCTTTTTTGTTTTTTCTTTTTTTCCGTTTTATGCAGACGCCCATATTTTGGGGCCTTTCATTTCTTGCTCGCCGCCATCTTTGCGGCCTTGTATTTGGCGTATGCGTCGCCGCCCCCACCCGCCTCCGCCGCCTTCTTGCGCGCCGCTACGTGCTCATCAAGGGCCTCGCTGCGCTCCCGGAACGGCATTTGGAACCCGCTCAGAAGCGCAACCGCGCTTTTCTCGTTCCCGCACGTCGTGTGGATTTCCACTGTCACATCAAAAAGCCGAGGGTAGAGGTCAAAGTGAGGCTCAACGTCAGGGAACCCTCCCACACTGCCTGCTGGAATTTTGAAGCTTAGAATTCCCGTGCGGGTTGACTTGTGCCGGGGATTCAGTGGCGAGATTCCTGGCCATTCTCGCAGTCGTGGAAGTAACGTTTGTGTGCATTTATCCAGGAACTGGTGTGCTAGGGGTGGGTGCAGAGTGACTTGCGCTCCTAGCGGCATGCCTGCTCGAATCACCTTCGTGGCATGTTCAAGGGTCGCAAAAAGGGGTTCCGCTTTCACTCCTGTGATGGATTCTAACGAAAACAAGGCCGGAAGTAGAATTTGCCTGAATTTTTTTCAGTTGAGGACATACGCGAAAAACAAAAAAAAAACAAACAAAAACACACTTGTTGTTCACCGCCTTTTCGTCCCAAACCTTCAATACTACTTTACGAATAGCCGGCAAATGATCGGGTCGCGGGCTGAAGTTTGTTTCAAAGCCACGGTGAAGATGTCGCACATCCTTGTTTTTTAATCTTTCCAGTTTTGCGTGTTGTGCATCAGTGACAGTGGTGTAGTCGATAATGTTTCCAAGGCGGCGACGAAATCGCCCACGGGACTCGCTCGGTCGATACATCCCATAGCGGGAGCATTTTAGCGAGATCAAGTTGGTTGTGGGCACGCCGGGATCCAGAGGACGCGTGGGGAGCTTCTCCAAGGGGATTTGGAATAGGCTCGTGACGGACAGTCTGTGGCAGTGGATTGTTTGCTGTGAGCGACTCCAGCTTCTCTTTTTCTTTTTTCTTTACCGTTTTTCGCGCTCAGAGGCAGCTTTCGCCACAGCGGCGGTTGCATCTTTAGCAGACGGAGCGAGCGGAGAAGAGTGGCAATACGAGAGGATCATGAGATCGTCAATGAGTGTGTTGTACAAGTGCTCCTCGAGACGCGAGCGCGCGACCGGAGCGTCGGGGTGTATGCCTGAGGAAGCAGCGTAGTTCGGAGAACCCTCAGGGCGCGCATCGGACGCGGCGTCGGCGACTGCAGCCAGGGCGCGGACGGGCGCGCGGACGCGGATGGCGGCGTGGCGCACGGGCAACAGCCGCAGCGGCGATTGCAGCATGAACGAGCGGATGATGCCTTGGAAGACAAACAAATTGATGAAACGCTGGCTGGCGGCGAAGCTGGCAGCCTCGTCATCGCCGTCGTCCGCGGCGGCGTCCCCGGCGGCGTCTCCGAAGGAGCCTCAGCCGCAGCCTCAGCCTCAGCCGCATCAGACGGCACAGTCCCGCTCCCGCTCCGCCGCGCCGTCTCCCGCCGATGACGATGCGAGCAACCCGGCACCCGCTGCCGGTGCCGCTGCTGCCGCATCCAAGGCCAAGAAGAAACGCGGTTCACACACCTCCGACGCATCCGCATCGTCGCTATCGCTGTCTTTCAAGAGCTTCCTGATGCGGTCGGTGCAGTCGTCCTCCCCTGCACGCACTCCTCCCCCCTCCAACAACGACCCCGAACGCCGTGGGTCGCCATCACCGACAAACAACAACTACAACAACAATACCAACAGCTCCAGCTCCCCACCGAGTAGCATCAGCCCCGTGCGCAGCTACTTCTCCCGTGTCGTATCTTCATTTACATCCTCCTCGTTGGTGCATTCACCAGTGGTTCATCAGCCACAACCCCATCCGCTGCAAATGCACAGATCATCCACACCACCCGCACTGTTCGCCCCTCCGGAACCCCCCGAGCCTTCTATGTTCTCCAACATTCCTGACCGCGCTTCTCTCAGCCCGCGTGTGTCCATCCTCCTCACGCAAAACCTCAACCTCGTTCAAGCCGACGAGCAGCTGCTAGAAGCTGCTGTGTCTGCGCGGTTGCTGGACCTGGAGCGTGAAGTCGGGAATGGGTTGTCGGATGCCGATCTCGACATTGACGGAGCAGAAAATCAAAATCTTGGCAAGCCCAAACCACCGAAGAAGCGCGTGTCAGCACCACCACCATCGCGTACGCCCCTGCCATCCAATGCAGTGGATGCAGGGAAACGCCCGCCGTCTAACCCAGTGCAGCTGTCACGGCGAGCATCAATGCCGTCTGTTGGGATGTCTACTGCCAACATCACGATCGCTGACATCCTTGCTGTGGCGGGCAACCAACCGAAAGGAGTTGTCAGCAGCATTTCAAATGTGATTCGTCGACACTCGACGCTTGCAGTTACCAACTCAGAAAAGGAAGAAGAACCGTCCGTTACTTCTTCAAGGTTTTTTTGTTGTTTTTGTTTTTTCTTGTTGCGTCTTTCTCACTTTCTTCCATAAAGCACACTTGAACCACCAAGAAAAACACCAGAGCCGAGGGCCACCAGCACAAACAGTCACCGTAGCGATGATCTCTCACTTCCACAGGTTGTCGAGCAAGCTGAAGAAGACGAGGAAGACCAACAGGGTCTAGAAAATTCTGATGTGCAGAAAATCTCTGTTGACGACATCGTTGAATTCAAAGACGCTGGATCAGACTCCTCTACGGTTCTTCTACCAGAAGAATCCGACTCGGTGGACTCAGGGGATGCTCAAGTTGTTCAGGCCGAAAAATTAGAATTTCTCCCACCTGCAGTAGAACCACTATCTGACGTTGCTCAGGAAGAACCCTTGATAGCGGCTAACGCGAGAGTAAGCAGCAACCTGACTATTCACGAATCCGACATCTTGGATTTGGGTTTGGACGATGAGCTGGACGGAGAATCGCCCTTGGACAAACAGTCAATCGCCGTCAACACCCGCAGAAGTTTGATGGATGCATTGGACAATGTTCTCATTGAAGCAGCCGCTCTCACTGAGAACCCCGATAGTAGTGAAGCCGTTGGCTCTGCGAATTTGCAGACGACCGATGATGGGGTAACAGAAACTCGGACTATTGCCTACGAATCTGTCGAATCCATTGTGTCCAAACCCTTGCGGCCGGTAATTACTGTTGAAGAATTTGGCGCGTTGGAACCCTTGTCGTCTTCAGAAGAAGAAGAAACGGTAAATATCATCCGTGCTCACTCTGGTGAAGTAGTGAAAGTAATTGTGGACGACATGATCCGCTCGGTTTGTGGTGGGGAAACCACGGCTAGTACAAGTGAATCATCTGTGAACCAGAATATTTCTGTCCCACAACTCGAAAGTCTCGCAACCGCCAAGCCTGCGAGTCTGGATGGAACAGATGACGATCAAGATGATGCTAAGACCGTTGTTGGCGGTGGTACGGAATCGTCTGTGGCATCTGATGTACCCATGCCCTCTAAACAAGAGGAGGCGGCGGAGAGAGTGTCTGTTGAGACAAAGTCTGATCAAGTTGCCCAGGCACTTGAATCACTGAAGACGCGATTGACTTATCGGCCTGTCGTTGGAATGGGTGAGAAAGAGAAGCTTGCGAACTACGTTCTGGTGGGTATTATTTTTTGGGGATTGTTAGACCTTACTTGAGTTCTCAGGATCTTGCACGTCCCATATTCTTCCCGCCAGCATCACCGTCTGCAAGCCCAGCCTCTAGTACTAGCTCACAAACTGTGCTCACTACTTCAATAATTCCGAGAAAATCTAATCCCGTTATTCCGCTTCCACAGCAATCTATTAGGCTCACACGTACCGAATTCGAGGGTGTTACCGTCTGCTGCCGGCTTCCGCGCCATTTGTCGTATGCGCTGCATAAGAAAATTTGTTCTATGAGCCCTGAAGCAACAAAGGCTGGCACTGTTGGCTGGAATGATTTCGAGGCATTTATCAAGGGCCTATATCAGCGTTGGAATCCTGATGTAGAGGCCCTTGCGTTTGAGATACTCCGCGGGAGTGCTGGAAAAGACCGATACATTTTGCCAGAGGACTTCCGCGTGTTTGTTGAAGGTACTTTTGTTTGGCTTTCGTGATCCATATATAATCAACACTAATGCAAATTGATCAAAAGACGTTTTGGAGAACAACAACGCGTTTGCTTTTCTGGCCTCGTCCCCTGACTTCCAGGCCCGATTTAGTGAGTTTTTCCGTTAATTGAGTCTCCTCTTTTTGTCTCACCTGCGCGAATCAGCCGAAACAGTCATAGTGCGTCTTTTCTATACATCGCATTTTCACGGCCGCAACCGCATGTCTCTACGCGATTTCCGTACGGCAAAAATATACAAGATCATTGCCGACATTGAGTCTGCGACAAATTCGCTTGGATTGAATATTCCGGCTCCGTTTTCCTATAAGGACTTTTATGTGATATACTGTGCCTTCTGGGAGCTGGATAAAGACCACGACATGTACCTCACGCTCCATGATTTGGAACGCTATAGCGACCGCGGAATCAGCCACGCCGCGCTGGCGCGCGTGATTGAGTGCTATGGTAAGGTGCCGGTACTCCCAGGGACGGCGGCTGGAGAGGCTGATGCCGCTAGCGGAAACGGAAAGGGAGGCGGTAGCACCGGCAGTGCAGGGGGAGTCAGCGACATGGGATCTCCTAGCACTGTTGCGATGCTTGCTAAAAATAGGATCAAGTGCTTTGGGTTCAAGGAGTTTGTGTCTTTCATAATGGCAGTGGAAGATAAGACAAGCGTTAGCGGGTTGCACTACTGGTTCCGTGTGTTGGACATTGACGAGGATGGATTGGTATCTTTGCTTGAGATCGAGACGTTCTGGGAACATCAGTATACGAAGGTTCCAGAGCAGTACACTGTCTATGACTTTTTTTCGTTAATGTAAGTGTTTTGAACCTTTTTTGGATTGTTTGGGCCTGCATATTCTGACTATAATTTGTAAATAGCATTGATCTGATTCGGCCTGAGACAAACTCCATCACGCTTTTGGACCTCAAGCGAAATTCAAAGGCCGCCGGTCTCTTTCTGGACTTCCTGCTAGACTCCCGTCGACACATGGAAAACATCCGGCGCAGCGCGGATGTCACTTTCCGTCTGAACGACGAGGTTTGGGTGACGGAGGAGGATGACGAAGACGTTCTCGCGAACCCAGCCAGTGGTGGGGTTGGTGGAGCGGCAACCAGCGTGTCTGGCGACTCTGACGCTACTAAAGTGGGAGGTGATGCGGCTGATGGAGGTGCCGGCGGCAATGCTCCTGCGGCAAATGGCGAAATCTTGCCCAAGCGCATCAAGCTCGAAGGTTGGCAGAAGTTTGCTGAGAGGCGGTACCGGCTGCTGTCTGGTACTAGCACCGACGATGAAGGTGATGACGAGATGTGATTTGTGACTTTTTGTTTTTGTTTGCTTTCTCCTTGTTGCCGTTACTTTTTTTTTCGCCTTCTTCGTTTTGCTTTTCGAGTTTTAGTTAGATTGAGTTGTGGTTTATGAAATCCATTGGTGTTATGAAGAAGGGATATGATTCATCTTATTACTTATCCAAGAGGTGCTCAGCTTTTGCACAACTTTCAACTACCGGCACTTGAAAACACCGGAAAACACCGGAAAACACCGGAAAAAATTCCAGACCGTTCGTAGGTTCGTGAAATCACTGGCATTCGATTTTTGAAGATAACTTAGTCTGGGATAACAAGTACCAAAGGCCAAGTCCCTTTTCATGCAAAAATCAAGCTCCGGTGTCGCCGATGCCGTTGGCGAATGTGGGGGCAGTTTTCTGACCGCGATCAACAAGTGTGGGACAGGAAAATGGAAGGTGGGCTGAAGCTGGCGCCCAACCCGCCGCGGCAGCCCAAATCGTCGAAGGAGCAATCTTCTGCGCCGCAGTCTGCGCACTTCAAAGGAATGTCGGACTTCCGAAATGGTGCGATCGCGCTTTATTTGATGTTTTGGCTTCGGACGCGACGCGGGGTCAAGCTACTCGCACACGATGCTAACTGATATCTACACCCCGATGTAACTCCAGTGCGGCCTATGACGCCAAAGAGAAAGCGTATGCCGAGCCTTTGTATTGATCAGCTGAGCCCCGGAAACAGATTCTAGCGCGGTAGTAACACCTGACATCATGAAAGCCTATCAGTCAACCATAGCGACAATCAAGGAAGCGCTGAACGAAAATTCTGGTTTGGTTCTCATTTCAAACTGCGTGATCTCACAATTATTTTAGAGTTGGGCCACCTGACTTCGGCGTTCTACAACAGCAACGGTGAATGACCAATTACTCCGTTTCTGAGTTGAATGTTTCTGTGCAGACATTTTCTCTCCTCCGAAGAATCCAAGGCCTCGTTCGATGGGCCCAGGTATGTTGCTACGAATGTTCCAAAAACAAAAATAAACAAATAAAAAAAATACAAATAAAAAAAGCTGGGGTCAAAGACGTTGAAGACATCCGCCAGGAGCTGTTCCAAGCAAGAATGGAGATTAATTCGATGAAAGAGGAAAAGAAGGTCTTGCTTGGCCGAATTGCATCTGTGGAAAGAAGCCACAACGACATGGAGCGGCGATATCAAGACCAGCTGGTCGCATCGGTCAGCTTTATCTTAATCAAAAGCTTCCATTTATTAAATGACTATGGTCAGGTTTATTTGAGGAAAAAGCAATGCGGGGGCAGCTCAAAAGTCGATCCTTCTGATCCATTTGTCGACGATAAGGTTCTTCAATGTTTTTGCTGAGGGAGTTAAAGTTTCTTGCAAGATCGTCACAAAACTCAAGTTATCATTGCGAAATGCGGAAGCAAAAATTAAGGAAAAAGATCTTGAATTGGAAAATTTGAAGAAAAGTGTGAAATACCGAAGTCTGCAAAAATTTGAGGAAGAAATCAACAAATACTATATTGAGGTATTTTGCTGTCATGATTACATTCCCTTTCACTACTTCTTCGCCAAGGTTGTTAGGTTGAAACGACTTCTGGAGCATCAGGAAATTGGAACTCGACTAATTGATGATGATCCTGAAAGGCTCTTAAATTATGATGACGCAATCTCAGAATTTTGCATCAAGCTTAGCAAAGAACAAGCGTTGACAAAGGAATTGACTGGTAAATCCAGAAAATTTCTGGCATTAACTCTTATGGCTTGAATTGAAGACGCAAATAGTCGCTTGACTTGCAAAACCGAGCAATATTCGTCTCAAATACAGACTTTGAACGGACAACTTTACGAATTGACGAACAAACACGAAGGGTTGCAGACGGAAAATGAAAATTTAACGCGTAGTCATTCGAAACTTGCACAAGAGTTCGACGAAATTGCTATAAGATATGAAAAAGCGTCCATTGATTTGTCGGGTGCGGAGATATTGAAAACGTTGTGAAACTTAACGAAAAGAGCAGATCTGCAGGAGAAATACAACCAAGTAGCCGCTGAAAACCAAGATCTAAAAAGGAGAGAAGAGCAACTGAAATCGGTAAGCCGCAATTTCTAAAATGTTAATGTCAACCGCCGTTGGACAGAATATCGAATCGCTCGCTCGAAAATACGAAAAAATCGAGCAACTGCAGTTGCAAGTTGAAGAAGATGCCGCTGCGCAAAAGGGGCAGGACTCAAAACGAATAATAAGTTTGGAGGGGGAGGTTACAGGTAACTAGTTTTTCTTATAAGGTATGATAGCTGAAAGTTCCAAGCTTTGAAGGAACTGAACAGTTCTTTGGAACAAAAAATTGAGCGGCAAACATCGGATTTTGCGAAAATTCAGACAGAAAAGCAAGATGCATTCGATAAGGAGCATGAAGCGTTGGTTGCACTCCGGGCTGAACTTTCTGGCTGCCAAAAGACCAACTTTGAGCTGCAAAATTCGAATCTTCGCCTCAGCCAGGGTGCGAAACAGACAGAGATTTTGCAAGCGCAGAACATGAAATCAGAAATTGATCTTTCTTTGCAAAGAGGAATCAGTAAATCCTTGGAATCGCAGCTTAGCGAATGTCGAGAACGAGCCAGCATACTGGATCGGAAATTGGCAACATCAGAGTTCCAAACGGCACAATATTACGAGTCTCTCAAGTGCATGCAGGAGGTCAACGCTGCCCTCAATTCACAGTTAGCTTGTAGGAAAATCGTTTTAATTTCATTGAACTCAAGTCATCTTTTAAAGCCCGTGTCGGTAGTCAAAAGCTCTTCGATTCCTACGACCAGCAGATCCCATTCACGTGAGTAGTGAAGCATTATTTAGAAATAACATTTCTTTTTTAGCAACGATTTTGCGTCATCTGACCATAGGTTCGCTTTCGTGAAATACTGACCTATCAAATACTTACAAGTGATTTGCAGTGAGCATACACATCCGGAAAACTTTGATAGCCAAGAGAATCTTCCACTGGATGACCTTTGGGAGTGTAAGTAAAGGAGGGGGTTTTTATAACTGACATTAAGTACAGACAAGCACAAGCAAACTTATGCTTCAAGTAACAACACAATTGCGCTGAATTCGTTTGCAATCGAAGGTATCCTTTGTTATTGAGAATGAAAGTTTCAATTGGCTTAGATCAAGAAAGTGCATCGGCAAATGAGCGCTTTTCGTTAAAAGCCGCCTCCCAAGGATCGCGAGGAGAAACTTTCGACGACGATCAGTTGCAATCAGCGCTTGAAAAAAATGAAGTGGACAATGCTTCTTCGTCTGTAGCACGCAATGACATAGATCCAATCGAAAGTTCTACAGATACAAATTGCAACGAAAATCCTCCAAATGATATGAATGTAAATAACAGCGAGGAAAGGCCTGAAAGCATTGAGAGCAATACCCAGCTTGCTGATACCAAGGATGGCTCCTCGAGTGATGGCTTAGAAAACACGGAGACACGTTCGGAAGTTGCGGGAAGTCAATCAACCGTGAACAAACCGCCTTTGCCGACAAACGATAGTCTTCCAGACATTCAAACGCAAATTAACGAAAGCGATTCAGCTTATTCGCTTCGCGGCCGACAAATGTCGTCCACAGGAAGGCGACAAAGTGAGATGGAATTCAGACGACCAGGATCATCTTCAGTGTCAAGCAAACGAAGTCGAAATAGTTCCAATTCCATCCATCGGACACCAAAAACTAGAAGTGCTGCGAAACTTGCCAAATCTAAGGAGTCTTCTATGAAATCTATTGCGAGAAGCTCTGCAAACTCGAATGATGCCGGTGACGGCTTGGACATCGTTGGCGAAAAAATCAATGACAACAGTGCCACTTCTCGTGACAGTCTTGAAAAAGGGGATGTCTTCACGAAGAAAAGTGCAGCAAGCACTGACAACCTGCAACAGCAGCTTGAAAATTCGACTTCCCTGGATGCCACAAAAACGTCATCTGACAACCAAATTGATGATCATATTTCTAGTAAAAAATCCGACGGAAGCGAGCGGGATAATTCCATTGAATTCGATATTTTTGGAGATGATCATGATAATTTGCGATCGGGTGGATTGGGTTCGTCATCAACTTGCTTGACCGCAGAAGGCGCCGAATCGAAGCTGGCGCGATCGTGGAAAGATCTACCAGAAAGTCAGTCGAATGGTTCTCATGGACGTAATTCACTGCGCAATGGTTCCTCAGAGCTCGTTGTTGCAGGGGCTTCAATGAATTTACTGGAGCTACCTACTTCCACCATACCGAAAAACTTGCGGCAAGATGACTCAGTTCAAGTTGGCACGAGGGTCGCGGTAGGTGAAGAAGAATCGAAGAGTATCTCTGAACCGAAGAACGACGCCGAATCGCAGGATGAATTTAATGCAGTCCATAGGCGAGATTCGCAGTTAGCATCATCCGAGAAACTTTCAAATGAAGAGGCGGTTCTTAATACATCGCCATCAGCTCACTCTATATCTTCACGTCGATCGTTGGGTTCGTCAAAAAACGATCGGTTCGCATCTAAAACAAATGTTCAACAAGTAACTTCTTCAAATCACACATCTTCGTTAAACTCTAAATCTCTGTCGTCGGCCGAAGTTGTGGCTCGTTCAGCAATAATTTCTGACGAAAGCAAGACATCCGACGACATTCTGAATAATCCAAATGATTTGCCCGAAGAGCTTACCGATGCGCGGGCAAAAAAATCTTTGCACAGCTTGACGGGATCAAAATCTCATTTAACGAATCTGGCGGAACTGAAGAAAAACGAAACAATGTCTAAAAGCGAAAGCAATGACTTTGAAGAATCATCATCCGGATTAAGTGAACAAACGGGCTCGTCAGATGCGAGCTCATCAAGCTTGGGTTCTGGAAGTTCAAGCAGCGAGAGTTCATCCAGTGCTTCCGCATCCCAAGAAAACTTTCATTCAAACAACTCGTCAAAATCTTTACAACAGCATCGAACTGATGCTGATGCTTTGCCAGGGACGCAAATAATTCGGGAAGCAGAAACAAATGATAAGCCCATCGCCGACCAGAGCGCGAAAACATCACAACCTGAGCCAAGTGTTGCCGAAAAAGCACCGCCAGTTGCTGCGATTCTGAATACACATGGTTCTGAAGTAACTCAAAACATAAAGCCGCAAAAGTTGAATTCTGATGGTGAATCAGATTCAATTTCGGAATCTGGGACAAGCTCGGAAGACGAATCTCGGACAGCGTCATTAAATGATGGCGAAAGTGAATCTGGAACGGGTTCCGACTCAGGAAATGACCAGTCCCACCAGGACGGCGTCAATGAATCCTCAAATAGCATTTGGGATGATCAGCTAGACTTGGAAGTGGGTAGCACAGACTCTGAAGAAGATGGCGATTGGTAATGCGATGAGTTTAATAAATAACCGCATTTTGCATCTCGAGCACTCGCTTTTGAAGCCTGCTACAAGAAGGCATTGATGCATTATCCCTTCACTTGTTGTCAAGTATCAATCCGTTCACTTGCGTGATTTCCCATTGACGACGGAAAATGAAGAGTTAATTATTTCGACGAGATTACCTCAACCAAGTTCCAACCCAATCGACTGAACCCAGAAATTGGCAGCTATACATGTTGACTACACATAAACCGGCAAAACCCGGGACATATTTCGTTATTACAGAAAGTTAAGACGGTTGCGTGTTACTGCAATGAAACGGCCGCCCACAAAGACGAACCTGCCAAAATGATGGCAAGAGAGCGCATTCTGCGGCGTGCATTGTAGGAACGACTTTCCATCTGCCACGGCTTCCCAAAAAAAGTTCCAATGTATTCAGAAAGTGCTGCCACGGTTTCCATCAGCAGCGGTCATTAGTTCCGAATTACTCGCATTACGAACGTAAAAAAAAAAATAAAAAAGAAAGAAGAGATCATTCGTCATCCGAGGAGGCAAAAACACAGTCGTCTTAGTTTCTCAAAATCTGGCTAAGGTTCTTGACATCGCCACCTCTGTAGACTGACACACCGCCGGCCCCGAGGGCGGGGGCGTCTCTTCCAGCAATCCCTCTGCCGGTTCCATCAGCATTGAAGCGATGCTTGTGGGAGCCCGTGTAGCCCTGCGTGTTGGTCAGCCTGTCGTAGACGTTTCCTTTGGAGGCTCCGGTGGCAGGATTCTTGTTCAACGACGACGTAGATTTGTTCAAGGAGTTTGTCGACGACGTAGTGGCGTAGTTTTGTGTCGCGCGGCGGCCGGCGACGGCTTTCTTCGGCGAATTGGTGGTTTTTTCTAAAAATAGTTGTGGGAGGTTTTTTTTTGGTTCTTTTTTTTGAGTTTCCAAAATTTTCAGGCCAATTAAACGAACCCAGCTGCTCCTCGGAGTTGGTAAGAACACTCGGTCTTTTTGAAGCGGCATTGTTCTCGACGCGCGCTGCGGGCAGCGGCATGGCAAGGCCGGCGTGGTCTCTGGAAACAATTTTGCTGAGCTGGTCGGTCTTCACCATCGTGTCGCGCCCCTGCAGTCCCAGACCGCGGCCATTGGAGTCAAAGCGAGATTTGTGCGTGCCCGTCTGTTTGAATTGTTATCCTTTCAGTCCCGGGTGGGGGCTGTGTTTTGATTGCGGTACTTACGTATCCGTTCACGTCCGTCAATCTGTCGAGCACAGCGTCGTTTTTGACGCTCTGAGGAAATTTCAAAACAACGTAAAAAGGTAAACAAGCACCGTTGCACGAGCAATAGGGCCCTCGGCCTTGACGCAAACGTCGTGCATGATCTGGGTGAAGGCATCTTGGGGGTGTCTGTCGGGATACTTTTTTTCGGCAATCATTTTGACGCCTTCGACGAACTCGTCCCATCCAATACGCCTGGCAGTTTTGGCTTTCACTTTGTTGAACACGATATCGATTTCCGTGCTGGTGATGCGCCTGTCGAGGATTCCGGAGTCGCGGGCGAATTTTGCCCATTTGGAACCGTCCATTGTGGAGCCCCCGGAAATGTTATCGAGACTGCCAATAGAGCTTCCTCGTCCGAAAGCGCAAAACTTTTCGAACTGCCGGTGAAGGTTTTCGATTGTTGCCATTGTCCTTGTGTTCTGGGGGATTGAAACAGTTTGTCAAATCCGAACCGAAGTATGGGGGCTGGACAGCACCTTCGGAACTTGCTTTTTTCTTTTCTTAGCTTTTGCGCATCACTAGCAGTCGTCCATTGTTTGTGGAGTCAGACCGTTCTATTTTTGTACACTCACTGTGGCGCTCGTTCGTTTCTACGAAAAAAAATTTTTTTTTTTTTGGCGTTTGTCGCTCAAAAACTGAACTCGTAATACTTGTGTGTTCTGACCATGGAATCTCATTTATCTCCTAAGAATTCGAACATGTAATCTATGAAATTGCGACTTGACAGGCAATAACTGCAACTCTCGGTAGATCCTAACCGCCTTTAGAAGCTAATGTTTTTTTTAAAAATTGCCCGGGAACAGCAATCGACCACGATGCAAGATTTGGTGTTTAGTAATTGATGAAATTGTGACGAGATCCGTGAATTTGACTGAGCCTGCTGCCAAATTCCCGACACCGTTCTGATTAGATGCTTTTGAACATGGCACGATGACAGAATTTGCCGATCTTGAATGACTTGAGCAGTATTTTTACTTTCTTTCTCAACGCTTGACAGGTCAGTTCATTATGTAGCGCCAGCTATGGAATATGAGGTCTTCAGCAGTAGAGGCAGAATGTGAATAGCAGCAGAGTTGGAATCAGAAATCAAAGACAGTAACGGTGTTCCCAGGAATGGGATGGTGGTAGAAAGAATTACCACAGAATGCATAAAAGGAAAGACACAAACATCGTGATATAGGTCCACCATGTTCCAGGACACAACATTGCAAAACACCCTGTTTCAGTCAAGTGAGAAAGTAAATGGGTTTCGTTAATCTTTTTAGTATATTTTTTACATTCTCTCATCATTCAGATTATGTTCCGAAAGCAACTCATTTGCAAAAGTATACATAACCCATTTGGCTTTGTTGAAATCTTGCTTATGAAATCACAATAATTTAGCTTGAAAACTATTTGCATATTTGATGTTTTGAATTGTAGAAGGACGAATAATTCTATTCATCCAGTTATCCAGTTAGCTCCATGTATTTGGATCTTACATTTCTGCGGCCAGTATCCCATCGCGCAGCTGTATAAAATTCCGAAGTTCAAAACTGGGCGCATTAGTTCTGAAACTCATAACAGAAACAATCACTAAACAAGCTATTCCCTTGACCATGACATTCGAATATAACTGATTCTCAAAAAGTGCAAAACCAACTAAAGCTATTGCGGTCACTTGCGTTTTTGTGTATTTTTTTTTAGAGTTTTTTTTTTTTTCTGACACAGCAATGTGTTCCGTCGATTACGAGAGCAATGTTGCTGTTTGCTAAAGCAGGGGGAACATGACCAAGCGCCGATTTGGATTAACGCTTTGAGAGACGAGATATTGAAACGAAACACAGTAAGGGCCAATACTTTGAGTTTATATTTGCTTTCGTTGAGTCGCTGCTTGTCGCTACTACATTTCCCAAGCCTTCCACTCGCATCGCATCCAACAGCGATGCGCTGCGCTCAGCGATCCTCACACCACTCGTTCTCCTTGCGGATTTGCTCTTCTTCCTCTGGAGTAAAGTCATTCACAATGTTGAACGTCTTGCGGATTTCTTCCACAGTCTTGCCCTTGATCATGTTTGCGACCGTCTTGCAGCCTGTTGCGCCACCGAATCAATTAGAAAAAACATACACACAAAAGCACACACAATTAATACAATAAAATGAACGAGATACAAACCCAAATCCAGCAGGTTCTTCATGTCCAGATAGTTTGCAGCGAGGATTATTTCAAACAGAGTACCCTGGTCAACTGTGATGAACTCCTTGTCACGGTCGTCGATGTCCTCTGAGGACTTCGGCTTTGTCTCCTCTTCCGGTGGAGCTGGCGGGTCGTCCTTGTGCATTGTGGCGTATTCGATGACTGGATATGGGGGGGAGGGTTTATATCTGGCTGAGAACGAAGACGCCCATTGTGCGGAATTGAATGGAAGAAGCACCTTTCTGCAGAATTGCACCAGAGACGTTCGGGAGCGGAATAGGTTGGTCATCGGCTTCGCCTACGTCCTGGAACCAGAGAATCAGCACCAGGGAGAGACGATGCAGGCGGGAGAGAGAAGAAAAAACAAGCTTTTACAAAAAAATAAAATAAAAAAAAAAAGAGGCAGCGGCGGGTTTGCAGGCAGCACTCGCACGCACGCACCTCCAGCATGTTCTTGATGAGGACGGACTGGTAGGCGATCTCCTTGGAGATGGTGAACTCCTGGTTGTCGCTGGACGTGATCTTGACCATTTTCTTTTTGGATTGTTGGAGCAGTTTGCCAGTTGCGCCACGGATTTCTAACGCGCTCGCACAAAGCAGTCCGCTTCACCACTCCACTCAGCAGCCACAGCCTGCTCCACACCTGCCCACAATCACGGCCACAGCCGCGGCTTCACCGGCAGCGTCACTGTCAGCACGCTCTTCGCCGCATCCCACGCCGCATCGCCGCGCTCTTCGTCCACGCCGTGCGGCAAATTCAGATGCAGCTTGCTGCAAGTACCGCCAAAATTCGTGAGACTTCACAAACACAAAAACAAAACATATTACAATTGCGGACACCGAAGCTCAAAAGTGCAGTCATCCGCGCATCCGATTTCGATCTGCGTGCGCAACACACCCGGCAGCTGCACAGAAATCACCAGCTCGTCAGTGTCGTGAAAGCCTGGCGTTTTGCCTGACATCTGAAGGTACATGTCCTCGGAGGACACTTTCTGTCGGTGTGTCACCGTGTACCTGTTATAAAAACAAAGTGAAGACATTTGTTACCCAATGGCCGTTTGCTTTTCTCATACGAACTCTGGTTGTGGTCGATTGTCGCTCAAATCCAGTTGGTCAATATCTTCCGCGTCCCAAATGTCCGCTGTGTCCCCGGAGCCTTTCTTTTGTAATGCAGTAGTGCTTGTGTTTTCATTGGATGGCGGGGTGATGTTTCCAATCGTCCCTGGCGTCACCGCCGTTTGTGTCGTTCGCTGAACAGGACGCGTTGTAATACATTTTCTTCATTTGGAATTCAAACAGTACCGGTGTTTTCCCGTCATCTTGAATTTGGGTTTCAAGTCCAGATTTAAAGAGAGCCGTAAGCGAGCTGTAGTCTGTGTATGGAATGTCCATTGAAGGTTTGTTTTTACAAACACCGAAATTTTTGGCTACTTCTGATAAAAAAAACACAAAAGAGAAAAATAAGGCAATTAACTCAAATGTTAGTTTGTTAAATCATGAAGTCTTATTTTTAAGTAAAATTAAGGGGGAAAAATAACGACCAACAAGAAAATTGGTTCCGTACTATCTTTTCACTAAATCTTGGGACGCGATTGCGATGGTGGGGGAGATGATGGTTGGATTGGGCGTGGTTGAATTCCTGGATGCACTCACCCTCGCAGCGCCACGGTCTGCAGCCGCACTCGCAGTCCCAGTTGCAGTCGCAGTCCCAGCCCATGCCACCCACGGCACCCACCCAGCTGCAGCCGCCCCCTGGGCCGCCCTCGCTGCCCCCACTCGCCCTGCCGCTGTCCTCCCTCGCGGGCCCCGCCTCCGCCTCAGCCAGCGCCTCGGCCACCGGCGGCGCCACGCTCTCGCGCTCTTGCGTCGACAAGGCCAAGGAGATCCACGCCGCCGTCTACAGGCATCGTGTCTCTCTTGTCTCTTCCGCTCACCAGTTCGCAGTTCCTCACGCGTCCACAAACTCGCTGTCCTCAACACTTACTACGCGCCGCGTGCGGTCTTCTCCGATCCCATCGTTGCAGTCACAGGCACCCACGCCATCACCCAGCAGTATCTGTTCCTCTCGCTTTTCCCGCGTGTCCGGTCGTCCATAGTCCGGACCACTTGGTGCCATCTGGGCGAGCCTCTTGATATCGCCCTGCTTGACTCAGAAAAGATTTCCATCAACGACCAAGACCGTCTTTCTACATGCAGCAACAGTCGAAACGAGACTGTTGTGATTGACGCCTTTGTCATTTTTACTCTCTTGCCCCTCGCGTTTCCTGCGTTTCTTGCCGATGTTCCCATGCGCATCGTATCCGTATTCAAATTCGACAGCAGCGGCCGCATCATCCTTCATGAAGATTTGTGGAGCATCAGGTGAAAAGTTGTTTTCATCATCTATATTTTGTTGTGCGCTTAACGCAACAATAGAGAACTCCTTGGAGGCTTTGGTGGCGGCATTCTTGGCGTCATCTTGAACGCTCTAAGGTTGGATTGTTGTTCTCTTTGATTTGCTGCTCATGGGAGAAAACAAGAAAAACGACAGGATACGTTTCAACGTTCATCATCCAGTACTTGCTGTATTTTGCAGATATTCTGGCAGCTTCGCTGGACACCAAAAGGCGCAGCTTTAGCGATATTGACTTGAAGCACCGCCACATGCGGCAGGGAAGTAGAGGGTGAACTATGGCTGGCAAGGCACACAGCATTATTTGTATCAATGATCAAGAGTGAAACATCAGTGCTTGCATTTAGTTATAACGCGAATCAGAACAGACAAGTCGCCACAACACACGCGTTCAGCCACAATAGCCATGCGCACGCTTTTGTGATGCCGCTGCGCCAGCCCCCGTACACTACATCGGGTGTCCACACCAAGCACACACCCGCGAGCCCCGTGAATGCAAGCGACACAATGACTCCGTGGCGTGCCTTAGCGTCCCGTGGCGCGGAAGGCAGTGAATATCGCAGCGTCGTCCGCACCACAGCCGCAGTGGTCGGCAGAGTGACGGCGTACAATGCCGCTTGTACTCCCAGCGGACGTCCCGTGCCAAAGAGGTCGGCGCGGAAAGCTTTGATGATGCCTGCGCTTACGGCGAATAAAGCTGCGCCAGTCCCGACCGCCGCGGTCTCCTTCTGATATTTCATTTACTTACAGCATCCCATTTATTCAACAGCGTCAAAACAAAGGTTTCAAAAAAGTGGACAGAAGCAGTAGCACCCAAGGGACCGATTTTCGAATACTGCCCGATTTCGAAACCGCCTTGGCCGTGGTTGCTGTAGCTGCTGTAGCTGCTGCTGCTGTTGCGGAAACACTTCCTTCTGTCCCTGTGACAGCAGGCTGCGCCGCGAAGCTTGCGTTGCAAAACGTAACTGCTTGATCCAGATTACAATCCTTGATAATCCCTTCGAAATTGTGCGAGTTCAGGGTCTCACAAGTGCTGCTCACGCTCGACAATGTCGTCCCGCAGCCACCCGAAGTACCAGAATCGGTGTATTCCACGGCATACACAGGCTTTCCCGCCTGCACGAATCCATCGTACGACTCACATTCATCGTAAGCTGCGCAAGACTCCACAACGGCAAAATCGAACAAGCTTTGCAAGTCTGGATAATCGTCGAACACCGAGGCGCCATTCTTCGCGCCAACCGCCATGCCTAGTGCGTGGACCTGGCTGGAAATCCACTTCATGTAATCGATGTCATCTGACTCCGTTATTGGGACGCTGAACCCTGTGTCCTGGGTGTACAGAAACGCCATGTTATCCGGCTCGATGGCATCGCAAGCTTTTTCCTTCATGCTTGAGAATCGCGCTGCCATGATGGTTCTGACGTTGGAGCTCCGAATGTCGACAAACACTTCGTTGGGCCATCCAGGGTACCTATTTCCAAGGTCGGAAGCAGCAAACTCAGACTGGTCGCTGCGGGAACCGTCAGTTTCTAGCGAACCAACTGGGAAAAGAAGCGATTGTTGAAAGCAATGTCAGAAATTAATTGGAGTTACCGTTGACATAGCAGATCACTCTGCGACTTGAGTCAACAGCTTTGACCTCCGCAACAGTGGCTGTGGTTCCGACTGCACCAACATCAATATCGAATACAGAGGCGGGAACCGTCACGTTGATTGCTCCATCGAGCTGGTACTGTTGTCGACAAGTCAAAATCGTGACGGAAAACAGGATGAAGTCAACGAACTTGGAACGCCAACCCAATCTCCGGTTGCCACCACGTGGCATTGGTTGTCATTGCGCACTCGGATCGGCGTTTCAGATGGTTTTTGACAATGCCGGATTTTTCGTTTCCATTTCGCAAATAATAAAAAAAAAGTTCGACAGTTTCAACTGGAGAATTTTCTGGTACAACCCCCTACCGAAAATTATAATCACTTTATTGAAACTGTTTCACACGGGCGAATGGTTCGTGATGCTTCGAAAATCAATGACACATCATCAGGAATTCTCCGTTTCAGGAAACATTATGCAGATTTCTTGAAGATGGGCTCGTCCACACCTTTCGGCCGCGGCACTCTCACCATGTCCCAATCTTGCTCTTCATTTTGCGCTAGTTTCTGCGAAAAGTACGAATCGTGTGAAACTCTTCAACTGCCATTTTGCTCGATAAAAACTACTAACGAAGTACTCCTCCTGAATGTCGAGTTTCTTCCGATTTGTGTCCAGTTTTAAAGCCTCTTCTTTGGAAAGCTGAGCAAAAAAAAAGGGACCATTTGGCGTCGGTCTGCATGTTTGTTTTTTTTTGGTGGGGACTCACAGTTTCGGTCTTCTTGTCCTTGAGATCGAACTTTGTCTGCATCAACGAGGCGAGCACCTGCGTGGACGCCACCATGGTCGCCAGAAACGGTAATCCGAAGAAGACAAAGTGTCGCTGCTGTTTGGAAAGGGTTCTGAACATTCGTCTTTTTTATTTTTTTATTTATTTTTTTATATATTTAACTATTTTTGTGGCACGTCAAACACCTCTCTTGTGTGTTCATCGCGCGTTTTCTTCACAACTTGGTCAGCCGATTGCGTGTGGTTTCAAAAACCTAGTGGATTGACATTCTTTGCCTTCAGCAATGCAGCATTTTCCCCGGGGCACTGGTCACCCGCTCACTTTGTTTCAGGGGCCGATTTGGAGCAGTAACTAAAGCGCGGAACCAATTTGTTCGTTTCCACAGAAATCACCAGGAACCAAACAAGGTTCCCTGAAGAAGTTATCAGAAATGACGTAGCATGTCCTTTCTGTCTTCTCTTACAAACCTTTTGGGAGGATGCTGTGCAGTGGAAGGTGGGAAGAAAAGGGACCATTGGGTTATATTGCACCTGAAATAGTATTTTGCGTGTGGTCACTGGGTACGCTCGCTTCGGCCAGTGTGTTTGGCCGGAATTCGTGCCACTAGTTCATGGAAGGGAGCCTTTACTCCCGCTGTTCTCATGGGACGACCACTCCTAACGTGATTGAAAACGCCCCAGGACCGTTTTCAACAATCCTCGAAGTTTTCACTGACGTCCTTTTGCACAGTTCCCGCGCTTGTAGTCCATGTGGCAGGAGCATCAACAGCAGCATCTTCATTCACAATGTTGAACATCTTGCGGATTTCTTGTATAGTCTTGCCCTTGATCATGTTGCCGACCGTCTTGCAACCTGTTGCGCCACCGAATCAATTAGAAAAAACATACACACAAAAGCACACACAATTAATACAATAAAATGAACGAGACACAAACCCAAATCCAGCAGGTTCTTCATGCCCAGATAGTTTGCAGCGAGGATTATTTCAAACAGAGTACCCTGGTCAACTGTGATGAACTCCTTGTCACGGTCGTCGATGTCCTCTGAGGGCTTCGGGTTTGCCTCATCTTCCGGTGGAGCTGGTGGGTCGTCCTTGTGCATTGTGGCGTATTCGATGACTGGATATGGGGGGCGGAAGGGTTTATATCTGACTGAGAACGAAGACGCCCGGAATTGAGTGGAAGAAGCACCTTTCTGCAGAATTACACCAGAGACGTCCGGGAGCGGAATAGGTTGGTCATCGGCTTCGCCTGCGTCCTGGAACCAGAGATTCAGCACCAGGAAGAGACAATGCGGGCGGGAGAGAAGAAAAAACAAGCTTTTACAAAAAAATAAAATAAAAAAAAAGAGGCAGCGGCGGGTTTGCCGGCAGCGCTCGCACGCACGCACCTCCAGCATGTTCTTGATGAGGACGGACTGGTAGGCGATCTCCTTGGAGATGGTGAACTCCTGGTTGTCGCTGGACGTGATCTTGACCATCTTTTTGTATTGTTGGAGGCTGTCACTCCTAAAGTGATTGAGACGCCCCAAAACCGTTTTCAACAATCCTCCAAGTTTTCACTGACCCTGTTGGTTCTTTTTCAAGGTTTTTTCGGCGAATAAAGAAAATCCTGGATATTATCTCTTGATTTTTTTGCAAATTAAATTCTAAATATAATCGTAGTTTCAATTTTTCAAAACACAATTTGATTTTTTGATCAATTCCGCTCATAAACTTCGAAATCAAAACAACACGAGCTTACTTGCCCCATCGAGTTATGCCGTTCCGGTTACTGCAATGTGTTCCTCCTTTAAGTCTACTTAGTGATAGCCAAGTTACCTACGGATAGTAGCTGCGTGTATTTGGTTTTTTGAGTCAATTCAGTTCTTTCAACGCCCCGCGAAGACTCCCGACGTGGACGTTGTTGATTTTTGGGTCTAAAACAACAAGCAAAACCAGAAATTGGAAAGTCTGAAGAAACAGCTGGCTTGCCCAAATCGCTCTGTCCAAGATCACCATCGGCAAATATGCAGGTTTTCCATCTGTACTGCGGAATTGGGCTTTCGGACTTATCAATCGTCGAAAAAAAAAAAGAAAAAAACTCGTCGATGAAGTGAAGTACATATTTGCCTGCCAAAATTGTTACCGGGATAATAGTCTGTCTAAGTTCATTCGAATCGAATAAGTGGCGGTTGAAACCCGTGCCTGCAATTAAGAAGTCATAGCTCAAGGACTGACATTCTTGTGTATTTATTTGTGCGATGACGCAGTGCAACGAGTTCGTATGAAAAATCTGTGTTTTATTCTTTTCGGGCGATTCTGATTCTTTCGAATATGCGCAGTGTCTGACTCAGTAAGGCACAAGAGATTCTCCAAAAACCCAAAGAAAAAAAAAAAAAAAAACTCTACTGTCAACATCAACCGACACGACTGTGTGAGCATGCAAAGAATCAAGTGATGAGTTGCAGATTCGTGGCGCGCCCTTGAAATTCCTCGAACTCATCGTCAATCTTGACGGGCTTCTGATGCTTTCGCGAGTACCACATGTATGCCCCAATAACAGTGCCCCCAACAAACAGCAGTATTCCGAGAATGATGACGAAGATTGTCCCGGGTGCGTTGATTGCGCTAAATGGATCACCAATTCAATAAAATGGGCACAAAATGGGCGCAAATTGATAGTTTACCTGACATAGGGAATTGGAGTGTATGTAACGGCAGTGAAGCCGACCACGGTATTGGCCACAGCAGTTCCCGTGCTTGTGGCCGATGTGGCAGGAGCAGCAGCAGCAGCAGCAGATGTTGTGCCGGTCCCGGTTCCGCAGGTGCTGGCAGTGGGAGTACAGGTCATGGTGACGCCCTCGCCCGTCGGACAACAGAAACCGGAGTCTCCCAACTGCACTAAAGTGGTGAACGAGAGCACGGGTACTTGTCCCACATTGTCCACGGAAGGCCAGTTGGACAGACCGGAGTTGTATGAGATGTTCCTGACACCAGGCTTAAGTGCTTCCGACGACGATGAAAGGAGCTTACAGGAATGACGTTCGTGGTGGAAGATCCTCGGCATACAACAGCGCATTTCCGGAGATGGCATTGTCGGTCAAAGACCTGAAGAGAGTGATAATAAATCGGCAGGAACTGCAGACGGCGATGGCAAGACTTACAGAGTGGCAAACGAAGTGAAGCCCTCGGAAGTACCAGATTGATTGGCGAGAACAGAAGGGAAAGCCGACAGAGTGGTGGGCGGTGCGTCAACGGAGCTTCGCCGAGATGTATGATCAGCCAGTGCAAGGAAAGTGCTACAAACGGCACGCTCACAAGCTAGTGACAGAGGTGTCTGTGCAGACGGCGGACAGCGTGGAGCCGACAGGGACAGTTACGGCGAAAGCGCAGCCGCATCCCGACAGTAGTTCTGTGGAGGTGCCGGTGGTTATGCCGAAGCCCCATGCGGTGATCAGCGTCTGCAGGTTCGCGCATCCGCCCGAGGTGAGTGCCGCCTGTGTCTGCTGCGCGGCGGAGGCCAGGAGCAGCGCAAGCGGTAGGATCGAAAGAGACATTGCAATCTTAGCCACTCGACGCCTATTCCTCCAGGCGTTCATCTGAGACATGACTTTCCATAAGCCCACTGCAATAGCCTTCCCTTGTATAGGCTTCACAGTATTTACGTGGCTGCAAATGCAATTCGGCATATATCGCTCTAACAATAGAAGAATTCATACGGAGAAGCAACGAGCTGCGAGACACAACTTCTTCAGTACTGCATTGCGCCAGCGTGGCTGGCCCTAGCAGCTCATTCCTGGCTGCTTTTGTCTTTCGTGAAATGATGAATACCCTCATCTTTACACCAATTTTTTCAGCGCATCAGAAAACGCACACTTTCTTTGAGTCGCATTGCGAATTTCGGTAACACTAATGCTTGCGTTAATATTTGCGGTATCCGAGGATGTTTGTCTATTTGGTTGCGTTATTTATCCACAAACCTAGTTCAACAAAACAACCAATCTCTGTTCTTTAGAATTTTGACAAAGCCTCTTGGGGACTACGTGCCATGCAAAGAAAGAAATCTTGGTCTGGTTGGACCCACAGAAGAATATATGATACCACAGCAATTACAACGACTGAAGCCTCTCAGCTATTCAATAAATGCCTATTTTTGATCTACCAGGACCACCGGAAGAACCACGAGAGGTCATGCACGCCGGTAATAACTGCCGCAAACGGGAAAGTCAGCGAAGAGTGACTGCTCAGAGTGCATCACTGAAGTCGGTCATCGCGCAGCGTTAAAAGGCAGGAAGTAGATGACAAATCAGTCACTTTCTTTTTTTCCAACAAAACAAAGACGAAGATGCTGTCGACGGCGCGCGCTGGAAGCTGCGGCGTTGGCGTCGGCGTTGTCGGCGGCGGCGGGGGTGTCTTGGCCCGTCGCGTGCATGCTTCAGGCGGCCCGTGCGCCGTCGTAGTCGTGCGTGCCCACTCGCACTCCCACTCGTCGCCTGCATCCTCCGCGTCCCCGCCCTCGTCGGCTGTCGCAACCACCTCCGATGCCTCCGCAAGGAATGAGGTTCTGCGTAGCGCATTGCGCGAGCTTGATTCCGCCTCTCCCGTCCCCGTCCTGCGGAATTTTCTGCGCCGCGATACACCGCCTTCCCCGAAGACGTCTCCCGCGAACTTGCACTCCGACTCCGCTCTTGCCCTTGCACTGTTTCCAAGCTCTGCAGTACCCACCACGGCTCAGCCATCCGTTCCACGTGCTGGTTCCGGAAGGCGCACCAGAGAGGCCGCTGCCGAATCATCAGGACCTCGCGTTTTCCTTTCTGTTGACCCAAGCCGTGAAATACCCATGCAATCATCTATGACCACCACTTCCACTTCTGTTGCGCCTCAAGACTCACTGTATTTCGTAAACGAGCGACGGGCGGTGATATCCGCGTGTCTTGCGTGTGGAGATTGCAAACGTGCAGAAACCGTTTTCAACCGATCTGTTTTTATGCTTCGCATGGGCGAACAAGCTGCATTCGATGCAGGGATGGAGTTTAAGATGCCTGTGCTCGTCGAGCGGGGGATGGTAAATGCCTTTGTCGAGGTACTTAGGTTTTTTTTGTTATGTCGAATGCTAAGACCGTCCAGGCATATCTGAGTCAATCGCCCCCAAACTTTGACAAAGCCGAGTTTTGGCATCACCGTGCCAAAGAGCATGGATTGGCTGCAGATGCTTCGACGTATGCGGCACTGATATATCACACCCTGATCACGGAAAACAATCTGGCCAAGTCAGCCAAAATTATATTAGAAATGAAAAACGATGGTTTAGACCCGGCCCTTTTGTTTGGAGAACGATCTTTTACTGAGCTGGAGGATTGTGCTGCGCTGAGTGTCCTCATTCGAAATATGCAAGGTCTCAACGTTGACTTGCAAGCTGTCGAAGACCAGAAAAAAGTGTCGGATATTATCGTAGAGAACGCAAAACTCTTGGACGAAAAGAATCGGCTGGAATTATCTGACTCTCAGAAAGCTTATCCGCCTGAGAGAAGGGGTGACTCGCTGATGCTATCCGCCTTCACCGATTCCAAAGAAACGGCATCCACTGACACGAAAGCTGAAACCCAATTCACGAAACCGTCAGATCTTGTCAGGACGAACTCGATAGGTGTCAAAATTTTGCAAAAGACGTTAGCTTCGCTGTCGCTGGATGCAGCCAATGTGACCGATAAAATCAAGTTGCAATCCGAATTGGAAGAAAAGGCGTTATCTGCAGCCGTCGAGGAAATGACTCTGTCAAAGGAAACTTTGCCGGAAAGCCTTCGTTCCATCATTCAGATGCCAGGGCGGTACATGGCAGCTTGGAATCGACTGTTGATTCCAGAGATCAAGTCTCGGCTTGAAGCAATGGAAGTTTCCTTGACTGATTCGGAGCAACATGGATCTCTTCCGTTTTTGAAGCTCCTCACCCCAGAACAATTGGCTAAAATCGCGATCACTGAATTTTTAAGAGTTTCGGCTGATCCAGATAACGTTCTTGAAGTTTCTTCAACCAATCAGGTGGTGCCGACCGTCTCTTTGTTGGCTCGAATTGGGAGCTCCATAGAAATGGAGCATAACTTGCAGCAAATAAATAAGAAAAAGAACAGGAAAATGGTTTGTGGCTTCAATTCTATTGGCAAGCTGAAGGTTTTATTCAATAGTTGGAAACGCAAATGGGAATTCACAATCTGCATATCAATGGCCGCTTGTTCAATCAAACAATGCGCAAAGTCATTTCAAAACTTGCACAAACGGAAGCCGCTGCCAATGAAAAAGGAAATTGGATACCAAAATGGCCATCCTCTGTAAAAATCCGCGCCGGATCTGTTTTAGCCGTTTTGATGTTGAAAATTGCGAAAGTTCAAGTTCCTCATCCGAATCCTGAGGACCCCAGCAGGGACATGTGAGATATTTTTTGTCCATTTTCACTGCTGATACTCTTCGAAGAATTATGGAAGAAAACGCATTTCATCACAGTTATGTCTTCAACAAAAACAAAAGAGTTGGTGTCATTCAAATGCACCCTTTCATTCTCGAACAAGTGGCTTCCAACCCTGTGCATGTGCATCCTCGACTTCTTCCTATGATTGTGCCCCCGCGACCGTGGGTGACTAGAACAAGCGGTGGTTATCTTCATCATAAGAGTGAAGTTCTGCGAACAATTTCGCGAGAGCATTTAGCGTATTTGGCCGCAGCAGATGAGCGACAGCATCTGAATGGCGTTTTCGAAAGTTTAGATGTCTTGGGGAAAACGGCGTGGAAAATCAATGAGCGCGTATATGAGGTTGTGAAGACGGTTTGGAACTCAGGAGAAGCTATTGCAGATCTACCTCCGATTCCGGGCGTACGTGAAAAAAGGAAACCGAAACCAGAAAATTGGGACACTATGACGGGAAAAGAAAAGCGAGCGTGGGTGCAGCAGGCCCAGAAAGAAGAAGCGGACAGGCGTAACGATTTCTCTCAACGCTGTGACACAAATTATAAAATTGAAATTGCGCGATCGGTAAGTGCATGTGAACTGTAGGGGCATTCCACGAAGATTTCTTGCAGTTTATCGGTCAAACAATCTATTTCCCACACAATTTGGATTTTAGAGGACGTGCTTACCCAATGCCTGCGCATTTGAATCATATGGGAAACGATCTTTGCCGAGGATTGCTTCTTTTCGACACCAAAAAACCTCTTGGTGAACGAGGCTTCAAATGGTTGAAAGTTCAAATCGCTAACTTAATGGGAAATAACAAAATTTCTTTTGACGAACGAGCGCAATTTGCTGAAGATCACATGGATGACATATTGGATTCAGCTGATAATCCGTTGAAGGTTAGTCATCCAGCTGGCTTGTGAGTCTAAGTAGGAGTTTCAGGGAAAGCGATGGTGGCTGACTGCTGAGGATCCTTGGCAAATGCTTGCAACTTGCTTTGAATTAGCTGATGCCGTTCGATCTCCTGACCCTACAAAGTTTATGTCTTGTGTTCCTGTGCACCAAGATGGAACGTGTAACGGATTGCAGCACTATGCAGCTCTTGGAGGTGACTCCCTTGGCGCTGCACAGGTCAATTTGGTGCCATCTCAAAAGCCTGGTGACATTTGTGAGTTCCCTCTAGTACCGAAAAATACTTGAACTCATTACCATAGATTCTGGTGTTGCCGAGAGAGTAAGTGCATTGGTTGACAAGCGGGCTGCAGAAGGGAGCGAAGCGTGCAAACGGATGCAGGGCAAAATCACCCGAAAACTCGTTAAACAAACAGTCATGACAAATACATATGGCGTAACGTTTGTCGGTGCTCGAGCGCAAGTGACTGCCCGGATGAAGGAAAACAAAGAGCTTTATCCTTTTACGGATGATGAAATCAAGGAATGCTCTCTGGAGATAACTCACTTGATTTTTAGCAGTTTGGGAGAACTTTTTTCTGGTGCCCGAGCATTGCAAAATTGGTTGAACAGTACCGCATCCATGGTTGCCAGGAGCGTTCCAGCATCAGCAATACCAGAAATTCAGTTGATAGACGCTGCGTTTTTGAACTCAATCGGATGCTTGCCGAGTCCGTTCACCGTTGCACGGGCGGAATTGAAAGAGACAAAGACGGAGGAGCGCGTAACCAGCGATAGTGTTCCAGATGTTCAGGATCTTCACGAACAATTGATGAATGCGGCTTTGGAAGACCACACGGACATTGCCGTGGACGCCAACTTGTTCGACTTTTTGGACGACGAATTGAGAGGCGACGAAACTAAAATGGACGAAATGAAATCTGCGGCAGAGGAAGCAGAAGCTGCTATTGACGCTGTGAATTCTGTCGATTTTTCGAACGCGTCAGAGGAATCTAAAAAGAGGGTTGAAAAAATGGCCAGTGTGATTTGGACAACTCCACTGGGTCTTCCCATCGTGCAACCGTACCGCGTGCTGAAAACAAAAATCGTTCAAACTATGCTTCAGACTGTTACAGTGTCTGACAATACGTCCCCGACACCTGTGAATGCTATGAAACAATCCACCGCATTTCCACCAAATTTCATTCATTCGCTGGACGCAACACATATGATGCTCTCTGCAATCGCTTGTAATCAACATAACATTGAGTTCGCTGCGGTTCACGATTCATATTGGACGCACGCTGCAGATGTGGACACTATGGCAGCCGTTCTGCGTGATACATTCGTGAAGCTGCATTCCAAAGAAATCATGCAGAACTTGCGCCAAGAATTACAAGATCGAAACTCATCCAACAAGTTCGGGGTGGTTGTGGAAATTACAGACCCCAGACATCTTGAACTGTGGGCCGACCATTTAAAAAGAACTGGGCGGTCAGCCAGGAAGGCGTCTTCGCGAAAAATATCAACTTGGGTTGACTTGGTCATTCCGGCACTGCCAAAAAAAGGAAATTTTGATATTAGGATGGTCCGCGAGAGCCCGTATTTCTTCCACTGACAACTGATGTTTTGAGCAAATAAACAAATTTTATTTCCGTAGATGTCCCCGATGCGATACTGTCATACCACTTTTGCCTTTCCGACACTTATTCCAGAAAAATTGCACCTGAAAAGAATCATTTTTGTAATACCAGCTGGTCCTTGCGCTCAGTAAGCCCCACAACACAGAATTGACTTCCAGCAGCGACATAGAGCGTTTCGCGCGATTTGAGCGGAACGATGTGAGGTCTCCAAACAACGTTGTCATCGTGTTTCAGTCCCAGCTGTCCATAGCAATTGAATCCCATGGACATAAGTTTTCTTTCTTTTGTTACCACATCTGATAAGTACTTAAAGGTTTGAATCAGTATTGAACTTGTCCTCACAAGTTTGGTTCCCTGACACTGAGCATGTAAGATCCGTTGCCTGTGCTCCATTCAATTCCAACTTAGTGAATGTGTGAACATGCTCCACACTACTACCGAGCCCCAGCTGGCCAGAGTCGCCGCGGCCTGCAACCCACACATTTCCGTCGCTATCCAGAGCGGCGGTGTGGTGCAGGCCGCCGGCAACCTTCACAACTCGTTTTCCGCGCAATTCCACCACTTCCTGCAGCCAGTAGCGCGCCTTTTCATCCCCGACGCCAAGCTCGCCGAACAGGTTGCCGCCACACGCAAGTAGCGTATCGGAGCCATTCAGTGAGCCCGCGACGAAGGTTGAAAAGCCAGCGGCGAAAACGGCGCGCGCCGAAAATCCACCGGGTGGCAGGACAAATGGTAGTTGTGTGTGGGCGATATTTCGCGAGTCGGGCTTCCACGGCTGGCCTAGTTGCGCGTGGGTGTTGAATCCCCACCCCGCAATGCGTCCGTCTTCGCCTAGCACGACCATATGCGACTCGCCACATGCAATTTGAACTACTCGCACGCTGATCCCGAACAGCTGCTTGGGAATATGTTGCCGCTGTGTCAGGACGTCGTGGAATTCCTCTCCGAGCGTGTTCTGAAGTCGAAAGGTCAACATCTCGTTTTACAAAATTGAGCGGCTGATTGCTCAACTCTGAAAGAGCCCCAAGTCCAAACTAGTTAAAAAAGCATCAGTATGTTGCAAGGACTTGCTTGGACGAGCACCTTTGCCAAAACTGTCGATGGCAGCTGAAAAGCATTCGCCGCACGAAATGTCCATGAATTCCACGTTTGGGTCGTCAATCTCGACATATCTTGGCTCGCAATTATCGCTGCCAGAAGTTGTTCTTCCAAGGAATTCAGAAGCCCCCCATGAGAGTATCTGACCAAACCACGTCAAAAATAATCCGTTTCAAACGTGAATTACTTTTCCCGTCGATGTCAATGCCAACGAGTGCATTCCTCCGCATGCAACTTTGATGATATTGACCGGAGTTCGAAATACGACCGATTTGAAAAATGATGTGCAGGGAATGCCTCCGTGGATTTCACTGTTATTGATTCCGAGTTGACCGTCGTCGTTTTGTCCCTATTATTCGAACGGTTGGCTATTATGGGGTAGTTCCTCTTACCACTGAAAATAGTTTTGCGGGTTCTATAACTGGCCTTTCTCGCAGAGGGATTTGCAAAAGTTGCTTTGAGCTGCGCTTACTTAAATACTCAAAGGAAGCTGAGAGAACGTGAGAACGATTCTCCAAATGCAGGATTACCAGCAACAAATTTCAAATATGCAACATGTATTTTCATGAATTCTATTTCTTCTTGCTGTTCATGATTTCGTGATAGAATCTCAGATGTGATATATTTCCGGTCTTTTAGTTTTTTCGCGAAGGGTCTTGATTTGAGTTCAGCCAAACCCCCTCGGACTTGTGCTAACGCTTGATCAACTTTATGCACTCTTTCGTGCATCAAAACATTGTTTTTCTTGCAGGTCTCGATCATTTCTTCGATCGTTTTGGTTTCGATTTCAGTTGTTTGTGCATGTTTTTGGTCTGGCAAGAGGGCACGTAGTGTCCCATCCGGGATTGTCATTTTAAGATTTGGAGAACCTTGATGTACTTTCTGATGGATCTTAGAAGTTTCCGCATCACAAATCGAAGTCGGCGAAGAAGTCTTGTCCATGAAGGTCAATGTATCGAGATCCTTTTTTTTTGATTCCGATGCAGCAAGCAATTCTGAGCTATTGTTTTCAGAAATCAGAGGTTTCGAGACAATATTTTCGTGTGACGCATTGATTTCTGCTGTCAGATTCAGATTGCGAAAATGTACTTTGTTCGCCGGTGAATTGCGCGAAATTTCTTTACTTTCATTAGCCATGTAGACGTCCTCTTGAACAATTTGCCTTGTGTTGTTTCCGGCCTACACAAACATTTCAAGATTTTTTCAAAAGATAGGCTTTAAATTTACAAAGGGGATCGCCAAATCGACAGTCGTGCTGCACTTCTTGGAGACATTTGGGTGCACTATTTGCGACCTTTGATTGTTCACAAAATCGGACTGACCTGCGGAATGCTTTAATTGCGCAAAAAGTACTGGTAGTAGCCTGCCTTTTACTGGATTCTCGACTAAATCGCGGAGTTCTTTGCCAGTCTTTTCTTCCACCAAAATCCCAAGTTTCGAAAGTGAGGTGGTTTGTTGTGAGATTTCATTGCAATTTTCGTCTTGGGCAGGAGATGCTTTTGTTGCCAAATGAATATGCAAGCTGGCGTTTGCGTCAAAATTTAACATGAAGGAAAAAGTGTTTTTCGAGTTCGATTCACTGCTTGCGGAATCGGGCACTTTCAAATTGACCGAATTTTCTGGTGCTGGTGCGCTCTGGGTGTTGCTACCTGAATTATCGATGAGCAAGTTCATAAATGCATTTTGTAAGCTGCAAAAAAGGAGAGGTTCATTCTAAATTTTGCCGACCTGACTCTTTGCAAACACTTTTTGCGGCCATTTCAGATTTCCCGGTAGAATTTTCAATTGGTGAACTATTATCTGCGAGTAAAAGCGGTGTTTCTGAATGATGATCAGGAAGTGCAATTACGGGGCTAAAATTTTGTGAATTAAGGACTGCTGCTGGTGTTTGTTTCATTGATGAACGCTCGTCCAGATTTAATGCTTCTTCAATCGGTTTGATGGGAACATTTCTGGAAATTTCAGTTGTATTCTTTTGCCAGGAATCATGGATATCTGTAGTTGTGTCTGATGATATTGTTCTTGCAAGTGAATAGGAAGGACAATCAGCGATACTTGTGTCATTCGGTTCTTGTGTCAACGATTCCAGCAACGAGCTATGATCTGTTTTGGAGGCAGCTTTCTGCTCTGAAACAAAGTCATCTTGTGATCGGTTTTGTGAAGGCCAGTTGAATTCACTCTCAGCGGGTGGAACCATAGGAACTGGTTCCTGGTTTGCAGTGGTGGCTTTACTGAAGGTCTCCTCTGAATAGTAGGAAACAATAGAATCAAGTGACTTCGTTCCCTCATCTGCAATTTGTTTCTTCATTGAAGAGACAAGTTCTTTTTGACAATCTCCCAAGTTACTTAAAGTCGTAGTTTCATCTGCAATAGCACTTGACGCAGAGAAGAATTGTGAATTCTTCTGTGGGAAAAGTTTCTGTAGCCCTTCTGGAATAACGCTTTGAGATTTAATAGGCATGATAAAATTCACCATTGTATTTTTCGCGAATGTCATCCAAATTTTTGCTGAACTCAGCACAAGAAAGCAGAAAGTCATCTAGAGTAAAAATTTGACCAATTTTCTTTTCCTGCAGTTGTTTATTTTGGCATAACGGAGACGATTTCAATTTTTCTGCGATGCATAAATGATGCTGAAATATACAAATGATATTCATAATTTCGTTCAAACGATCAACGGCACTTTTGCTTTTCAAACACAAATTCTGTTTAAGAGACTCCTTTGGTGACATATTGGAACAGGAGAAGGGGTGCAAGTTGGCGGAAGAATTGCTGTGCAAATTTTCAACTTGAAATTTCGTTTGAGTTGTGACATTTTTCTTCTCTGGAAAAACAGAAGGCATTTGGGTCTGTTTTTGGGGTGCAAGATGGTGGAAATTCGAACCAACAGCTAAGCGTGTCCCCCAATCCCTTGAAATTTGTTTGGAATTGTAAGACGTTGAATCATCATCAGGTTCAGCCGAAATTGCAGTTACGGAAATATTTTGCGATTTCTCGAATTCGAAAAAGCTCAAGTCACTGCATGAAACTTCTGTAAAGTTCGTGGACTTGCCCCAACTTGACAAGTAGAAATCCTCTGAAGCACGGCATGCATCTCTTGCCGTTGTAATATGGCCAGCGATCCTTTGAGCATATGGTATTTTAGGTTTTAGTTTGTGGCAAGAGACTTTTCCTTGTTCTCGCTGTCGGTTCCTGTTACTGACGTTTTCGAAGCACCCCGGAAAGGCCGTTTTTGCAACCGGCTTTTTCTCCATCCGAATTTCGCGTTCCAAGCGGTATTTTTCGATGTGAAGCTGCACTATGCTTTGTTTTACTGTTCTGGAATCGGCCTTTTGCATCTGCTTATATTGTTCAACAAATGGATCCGAACGTTGTTCGCTCTTGTGCGTCACTGGTAGCTCGCCTGGACACGAAGACTTGCACGGGCCTTTGTGGTTTGCGCGATTCACTGTCGGAATATGTAGCATTCGACTTTCTCGGTCAATTTTCTGTTTGTTTGAATCTTGTCAATATGCATCGAGTGCGGCGAATGAGTGTGTCGGATGGATGCCGCCGTCCGCAAACGAGAACCTCGTAACAGATGGCGTCTCTCATCGAGTCTATTGCTGTCGATATTGTAACACAAACTCATTCAGTCCAGCAATGACATCGTCGTGATCCCCTACCTGCGTCAGGCTAATACACAAGTCACTGCAAGACACTTGCATTCACTGGGCTCCGGGCCATCATCAGCGAGCGTTAACAGTCTTCCGTTTGTGTCGAGAGATATGAACATTCGCGATGAGAGGCGTCCTGTCATCCCAGAGTCTTCAAACTGCGGCGATTCATCCACGATGCAACGCCCTTTCAAAGATGTTCGAAACCGAGAAAATAGTATGAGCAATCACCTTGGAAAATCGCTGGTCTCGTATTCTAATTCTTTCGCGAGTAATGGGCCAGAAAGACTTGCAGCAAAAGCTGCATCTCCAGTGAAAACTGGAAAAAGAGCGGTGCTTGCGCGCTCGAGACAATAAATAAATTCGTCATGTTCGAAATCGTTAGTGTTTCGCGGTTTCTCTTGTGTTTCTCTTGCCATCCAATCACATGCTTGGATTGACATGCCTGCAAAGGATATATCGCTCATCTTGTTCTTTGTCCTTTCTCTACTATTGTCCAATACGTCTAAGCCCTGTATGTTTTGGTGATTAAACAAGCTTTCCATAACAAAAAAATTTTCATTTCAACGGTTGCAGTGTTCTGTCTAGACTGAAGGGATCCCCTATCTGCTTGATAATTTCAGTCCCAGAAAACTCATTATCTCCCTACTGCAAACTTCATGCGGGTTTCGGGTGCAGAAATTATTAGTATTACTCATCGGTATTCGAGATCATTTCGTTGATGACATATGCTTTTGCAATTCCAATCGCGCGACTTTGTGTGAGAGAAATATGATTCTGGAGTAGTTCAACACTCTCTTGTTGGAAGCACTTTGGACAACGAACGAACTTATGAGCACCAGGGTAGAACGGTAAGGGTAGAAGGGTAGAACACATGCATATTTATTTCATAGTCCACGAACAGCGAGGAAACAGTGAACATATCAGAGAACATAGGCTAGGGCCACAGCGCCAGCAGCAACAAGATAAGATACCAGTTGGCCCATGCCGGCCGCACCGGTTTTGGTGGTGGTAGCTGCAGTAGCAATTACTGCAGCGGGGACCGAGACCGTAGACTCGTTGAATCCCAACAGCGAGCAAGCATTCGGTACGAGCGCGACCTGGTTTGGTTGTTGAAGTTCAATTCCTTATGTCAACAAAACAAATTTTCACACAAAAAATGTGGCAACACGAAACATTAAGGAAAACGACACGCACCGTGGACTTGGAGGAAGTCAGATCTGTAGTGTTAGTGCATCCGGAAGTGACACACGACTCGAAAGAGTTTATGTTGTTTTGCAGATTGCTGCAGATGGCGTAGATGACGTCGATGTTGACCGGCGAAGCGTAGTTGGGGAGCTTCGTAATGCACGTTTGCCCGCATGTAGGGAGCGACGAGATGGCCGAAGTAACAAGGGCCACAGCGGTGGCGTTGGTGTCTGCTGTCACTAAGGGGGTGCTGGCTGCGGCTGCAAGGGCAACAATGAGAGTGCTGGCTTTCATTTGCGAAGTGTTTTTTGAAACAAATTTCCAGTGGCATATTTTGCGTCTTTGAACTAAATAATGTGGCGCCTTGCCGCCATGAAACAACGGAGGCGCCCAGACTCTCGTTTTCGATGAACAGCGAGGGAGTATATAGAACCTTTGTACTTTGGAATGCGGTCTCCGAAGTTCAAATATAGCACTGGTATGATTGGAAAGCATGCAACATGACCTTTCCGTCTGCTTTATTTGCAGCGGCGAACATAACACGCGGAATTCCTGCGCATATATTGGGCGGAAATATTCCTGAAAAGTTTGATTCAAATAAACGCGTGAGTTTAATTTTGTCACGCCAAATAGTTGTTCAGACAAAAATGTTCCTGAATGAAGATAAAAAAACAGGAGCTGTTTTTAAGAAGCAGCTCGTAAGACGATGTAGGGAGTCGTTGCTCGGAGAAAAAGCCCTCGATAGCTCAAGGAAGAAGCTTGGAGGCACGTCGAGCAGCACCATCGCGATTAACTAAGCTGTGTTTGCGTGTGTGTGGTGTAGGGTGAGCATTATGTTGTGTTGTGTCGTTATTCGTTGGTGGTTTTCTGTTTCAAACGAAGCAAATTCTTCTGTTGAATCTTTCTGTTATTTCATGTTTCGACTGGCGTCAGCCTATTTCAGCAAATCCACTAATCCGTGGGTCAACCTCGCATTCGAGGAATGGTACGACGGCCACAAGCACATCTTTCAAACGTTTACCCTCCCGCATGTTGAAGGCTCTTCCGGAGGCCATCCGGCCTCATCACTCCGCATACTCTATACCTATGGCAGAACGCACCTTGCGTAGTCATTGGACGAAATCAGGTGAGTGTTGCAGCAAATTCGCAAACTAAAAAAACCCAACAGAATCCCTGGAAAGAATGCAACATCCCGCTGATGCGGGCGAATAAAATACCGCTGATTCGACGTCGCAGCGGAGGCGGAACGGTTGTGCACGATCTGGGCAACATGAACTACACGTGCTTCATGCCGCGCGACATGTTCAGTCGGGACACATCGGCACAGACAGTTGCGCGTGCGCTGAATCATCTGGACATCCCCGCGGAGGTCAACAGCCGGTTTGGACTTTCTTACACGATGCGAGTTGTTCAACACACGCATACACACACACACACACACAACAGACACGATATTGTGGTGGAGGGTCGCAAGGTGTCTGGAAGCGCGTTCAAGGTGGTGCAAGCGCGGGCGTATGCGCACGGGACGATGCTGATAACGTCGGACCTTGGCGAGCTGAGTGCACTTTTGCGCAGCCCGCGACGGGAGCGTATGACGGGGAAGGGCGTCGAAAGCGTCCCGTCCGAGGTAATTCTGCCTCCTGCAACATCTTCTTGTGCAAGAGTCTAATTTCTCTGCCTACTGTAGGTAACCAGGTTGATAGACCACTCGTTCACGGTCACGCACACGGACTTCTGTTGCTATGTCGCGGAGACGTTTGGGAGAGAGTTCAACGGGAAATCGGGTCTCCAGGTTTCCTCTTTTTATTGATTGAGTTTAGTTGCAAACTCAACAAAACAACGCAGGATGAAATTGAAGAATTAGACATGGATGATTTCGACGCTGATCCAAGTATAAAAGAGTATTATGATGAAATTCGCGAATTAGACTGGAAGTACAGGCAAACGCCAGCATTCGCCGATGAATTCGAAAAACGATTTAGTTGGGGCACTCTGGTGAGTGTCTCCGCCTAACTCTTTTTTCTGCCACGAAACTCAATTTCTGCATCAACAAATTGTCGGCAGAAAGTACGTGTGTCAGTAACACATGGAATAATTACTGGAATGGACTTGAAAAGCGACAAGGACGTAACGAAGCTTTCAGATGCGGTTAAGGCGTTTTACATTGGCATGCCATATGACGACGGCACCCTCCATACGTGGCAGCTTTTGAACGACGTTGGGCGGTGGAGAATGAGCATTAGCGGGGGCGAGGAAGTGATGGTATGGATTCGAGACCAGATTTGGAGTGGCATTGATGAATCGGAATGGGAATGAAGCACATCATCACTCTCTTGGTGTAGACTACTGATCAAGAAACACCAATACATTTATCCATGTCCCTCCAGCTTCCAGAACGGGATCAGAGCTAGCGCCCGAGAGCTGCTTGTCCACAAACAAGTAGATGCAATAAGGACGTAAAACGAAACGGGTTTCCATTAGGTTCCACCCACTTGCAGTCACATTTGCTGTGCCGTCTGCAAAACAAACACTACAACCAATTGCTCATTGCCAATATTATACCAAAAACTCTTTAAACATTTCGTGTCTTTCAAATCACAACGCAGATATTGAAGTTGCAGTAGATCGCCAAGCTCAGCTCAAATGAACCCAATTAGTAAGTTGTTCAAATAACCTTTCGAAATCCAAAACGCGATTGAATAAGTGTCAATCACAGCAAGAAATGATGTCACACTTGTAGATGTTGAAGTTCGGACAGCACTACGAGTTCATGACTAGCTGGATAATTATGATGCTTATAATGCGACATGGGGCTGGAGAATATTTTCTGGCAAACGGCTCTTGACACAGGGACGTCATATGCTGATATCATTAGCTGATTGGTGGTTTGGGAACTAAAGACAAACCGGCAGTGCGAGCTGCAGCCAGTTTGAACTCTGCGGCACTCGCTGCGCCTAAGTATGAGCCGCAGCATGTTTCCTGTGAGATAATCATCAAGTGTTTCCTTCACAACATAAAGCCATTTTGGTCAACAACTCAGCAAACTATTCGAAAAAGTTACTCTCGGGAATATCCAAACGCAGAAAAAAAAAACGCTTCCGCTTCGCAATCGTATGAAAAGCAATTTAGATTTATTGAAGTATGAAGTTTCAACGTTTGAAAACACTCGTGCACTCTATCACAGAAAAGTCAATGCAATCACGGCAGCTCCAACAGCAATTGCGGCGCGGCCGTTGGCAGCGCTTTTGGTCGTCGTGACCTGAGCCGTACCGGTAGCCTTTGCGGCGGCGGCGGAGGCGGCGGTAGATGCCGTTGCAGCGGAAGTCAGCGATGCAAGCGACACCTGGGTTGACGAAACGGCGCCAGTCGAAGCATCCGTGTATGTGAAACCGTCCGTGAATGATACACCCATGAATTTGATGCAGCCGGCAGTGTCCTGTGTGAGGTCACAAGGCAGTCCTGGATCACATTCCGTCAGCACAATGAAAAGTTGAAAATTGTCTGTGAATGTGTTCACCTGATCCTTGAGCCGTGCTTTCGCAAACGCGCATGCAGAAAGTGCCGTCTCCAGCCTGCAGAGGTCAGTAACGAAAAGGAAAAAAGAAAAAAAAATTGTCACCTGTTCGACGTAATGAGGATAGCCTGGGTTTCCATTTGTCGTGGTATCAACTCCAGAATAAGGTTCTTTTCCGCAGGAAGAATATGCGCCATCGTCATCTTTTGGAGGACAGAACTTCAATGAAAACAGTATTTGACAATCTTTCTTACATTGACCGCCGTCATCGTACGCTCCCGGGTAAGACTGAGTGCAGTTAATTTGCAGAATGTCACAGTCCATCACACCGTGGATTTGGTAGTAACCCAAACCAGATACAGTTGTGTTTTTCAAAACATGAGCACTACGGATAGCGCCTGCGGGCAATGGCAAAGACGCAGTTGGCAAGTAGGATCCATAGCAATACGATTGGACATATCCTTCAGCCTGTACAATAGTCGGGAGAAGCCCTTTGAGGTAGTAGTTATTTTTCTTCGTTGTTGGTGTCAGTTGGCATGCCAGTAGTTCAAAAAGAAAAGGCTCAGGCCGCACAAACCAAGACGGTCGAATTCGGGTTTGGAAGGTTGATGCAGAAATTCTGAAAGCAAGAATAATTAAAAGAGTTCAAGAGCCAAGACTGCCAAAATGAGAACACACCACTTCGTCCTTGATGTAAACCATTTGATTTGGCAGAGGAACCGTGGACGGTTTGCAAGGATCCGCGGTTGACACGTACCAGTTGTTTGCCTGGCAGTAGGTCAAGTTTGGATCTAGCTTTGCGTCAGGGAAACTGCAAAACTTCCGATATACTCACAGCTTCCTACGCAACATGTTGGCAAATACTCATCCGTGATACATGGGTCGGACGTAACCTGCGCATGAGCAGCCAGGGCGAGGACAGCAAGAGTCGCAATCATTCTGCAAAATTCTTTTGTTCTTATTTTATCTTTCTTCTCGCATATAAATATTGTCGCTTCGGCGCCCGGATGACAAATCTATTAGAACCTCTTTGTACGATTCATGCTCCGCAACGCATGTTCGGCATTCGGTTGTCCGCGCCGTCGCAAATAAAGTCATCAACAGACAGCTTCACTCCCCGCATCGAGGGAGGGTATGAATACTGAACAGAAAAAACCTCTGCACTATTTGGAAAAAAGAGAGCTGGATGAACCACTGGATTAAGCGACCGAGTCGGCAGTAGCCGCCGGAGCATCATCTTTTGTCATGGCTTTGGTTGCTGTTGTGGGTGTTGTTGCGGAAGTTGCGGTTTGTTTGTGCCCATTCGAAATGGAGGTGCCGGCCGCCGCGCTGGCAGCCATCTCGTCGTCGTTCCGGTTCCCGGACCCCGCCACGACGTCCATGGGCTTCGACTTCTCGGACGACGACGAGGAACCCGACAACGACAACGACGACCCCCGCGACGACGACGACAACGACGCCGCCCGTGTCAATCCTCTCCATCACCCCATCGCCCCGGCCGCCGGCCAACCTCCCACCGCCACTGCAAGCCACCATTTCCTTTTCCCGCAGCAGCCGCTCATCACCACGGCTGCATTCGCCTCCTCCGCCTACGACAGCGACTCAAACTCAAACATTTTTCGATCCGCTGGTCAGAAGGTCATCGCCACACATGTGACCAAACTCCACCAAGAACGTCTGTCCAACGATTCAGAGCGGGATTTCAACCCATTCAAACCACTGGCTCGGCCTTCTGCCATCCAGCATCGTTTTGTTGCGTCCGCAGCTTCACGCGCCACCTCAGTTGGCCGTGCCGAGCAGCGTTTCTCCTCTGCCGACTTGAGAAATCAAATCGAAGCGCTTGAAAAGCTAATAATGTCCGAAGAGGAGGAGAAGTCTGATGGGGCATATAAGGCTGCTAATCAACAGCAGCGCCCTCGCAAGTCGTCTGCTGCAGTTGTTGACGAATATTTAAATAGGAAAGAATCCAGCGGATCACCAGTACTTGGCTTGAACGAATTTTCTGCGAATATGAGTGAAGAGGCAAAGAAGGGTGTGTTTAACTGCTCTTTTTGTTTTTTTGTCTTTTGTCTTTAACAGTCACTTCTAGTTCATCGAAATTCAGCGAGAAGGAGTACCCAATCACTTCTGCAGTTTCTTCTTGATTCGCGTCAAGCAATAACAGTGGCTGCTTCATCACCTCTTCCTTCTCCCACCAGCAATATTTTTCGAGGCACTGACTTTATCAGCAACAACGCAAACCGAATGAGCACCGCCATATCCGTCCAAAGTTCCAAAGGGAACAGATTGTCATATGCTGCTCCAATTCCTGCTTTCGGAACCGCGAGTTCCGTTTCGTCGTGGACTCAATCAGACAACGAAGTAAATGAAATAGAACGAGAATTAGCTGGAGAGCTCGACAGTGACGGATTTGACTCTACTGAAAATGACTTTGAGTACGAAGATGATTTGACAGATGAGGCGACTGAACTGGAAGGTGACAGCCCGTCACAGGGTTCCGGTTATTCCCGAGCACGTGAGGGTCCTTCCGAACGATCGCCCCAGTTGAGACTCCAGTCCTCAAACATTGGTGGAAACACGCGGAGGCCGAGAACTATTCAGGAACGGAGCAATGTGCCCCACCCACCAACTCGAAGACCGCCAAGTGCCAGGGTTTTAAATCCCTCGGCCCAACCGGTGCTCAAGCGTCCCTCAGTCGACATGACACTAGAAATGCCCCCAGCAAAAGTTGCTTCTGAGAGCTTTTCGCCGGACTCAATGGATGCGGTCGAACCTCTCTCACCAAGGTTGACTCCCGAAAACAAGAGACGTCGCAGCATAACAATGAACGCTCCGGCCAATGGACCCAATGATTTTGATGCCAGAAACGAACGGCCGTTGCATCCTCCGCGTCGACAGCCCCGACCGCATACAATTGCTTTTGTTCCCCCGCCGCCACCTCCACCACCACCACGTGCGACACCTCCTGAACAAATATCTGGTCCACGCACATTAGTCGACATCATTGTCGGGCTGACCAACACCCACTTTGTGCAAGTAAAGCCAGCAGTGAACACGCTTCTTTCAACAATGGATCCATCGTCGAAGGCCACTACTGCGAAAGTGGTGGACGAGCTTCAGGCTTCGGCTGGCGACTGGCGCAAGTTTTCTCACGCGCGCGCAGTGTATCGGCTGCATGCGTGTGCTGTCAGCCAGTGGGTCATGAATCTCGAAGACGACTTGGCAGCAGCAACGGCATCGACGGGAATATCGCGCGACACGGTGCACCCAAGCGCAGTGGCGCTGTACATCCTTGCGATGTGTTTATTCGACGGCATCGCGCATGTCGTGCGCGCCGACGCTGCATTGGCGGTTCTTGTTCTCGAGATGGCGGCTGGCGTCGCCGTGGACGACGGCGGTGGGCGTGGTGAAGAGGCTCTGCGCGAGGCGACCGTTGCGGCCGCTCCGGCCGCGAAGACGGATGCCGCGGCGCCTGCGGATTCGAACTACGCAGCGGCGCAGACTCTTCTAGAAGAGTCTGTCGAGCCGGTTTCCCCTGTTTCGCCCGGAAGGGTTGGAAGCGATGGCGTTTATCGCGGGCCGCAGCGACGTGCGAGCTTGAGGCATCCCCCAAACACGAGCTATGCAACAACTACCATGAGTGATGCCAAAGCAGAAAACCAAGCCGGGGTTGGGCTTGAAAGCAGCAAAAGTGCGACAACGAGCGGAGTCCGAACGGAACTAAGTTCGTCGCACCCAATGATTCACCGCCAGTACTATCCGTTGGCCGACCCAGCTTGGTCGCTCGTGGACAGTTTCGGCCAGATGTCGGCGGAGGCACTGCCGGTCCCACGCGGCGCAAGGCTTTCTGCTGCACCCACATCCCCAAAGCGCCTTTCGCATCTGCAGACAATGACGCCGATGGAATTTCTGCGACTGCCGACGCTTCGTCTGGCTGAATGTTACGAACTGGGGCGTGGGGTGAAGAAGTCTGCGAAAAAGGCGGCATATTATTACCAGGTATGGAACGCGCTGGGTGGAACAGGCCATGCGACGAATTATGGTGCGAAAAAGGGGCGTAGCACGCAAAGGCAGTCTTCTCTTGTGCCGGCGGGGCACCTGTCGCACCAAGCGAATGTGGGCGGCGGCGGCGGCGGCAGCGGCGTCGGCGTGGCGGAGGTTGATTCAACAACGGGATCGAAGTCCAACATCAACGTGAGAGGGTTGCCTCCAGCCAAAAGCGGTCCACAGCATCGTCAAAGTTTGAACCAGCAAGCGCATTCGCATGTCACGGACGTGAAGGACATTCCCGGATTTTACAAGGATTTGATGAAAAATCAGTCACACGACACCAACAACAATGGTTTGACAAGGACCCACAACACGTCTGCAGTGCTTGGAGTTTTTCGAAAAAGTTTCAAAGGGCATGGATAGATAGCCAAGCCAAGAAGTCAATTGAAGTTGAATATAATATAGATCAGTTTTCTAATTTCTTTTTCCGATATATTCGCAAAAAATATCGCATGTTGTTGAGTTTGACGGGGTAATGTAAACCGTCCGGGAAGCGGTACCATCGCGAGTCCGTTTTCTCAACTACTTCGAATGCTTGAATTGCATCGAGCAAGTTGTAGACCATGTACGTGCTTTTAGCATCAGTGTTGGACGATCCTTTCTGATTTCGATCGACATTCACTTCGGAGAACGAACCGGCGGAGTCAGCGACCACAAGCAACGCGCCAGGCTTCATTTCGTTGACGAGAATCTTGACGAAGCCCACAAACTGTTTCTTGCTGCTCGCAAGCAGCTCGTTCAGGAGGAAGAAGGCGGTGATGACATCGGCAGCAGCGATGCATTGGCGGGTTTCCTCCACGTGCTCGGGCAGGGAGGACAGGATGTCGAAGACGGCAGTGGAGACGGAGACGTCTGGCGGGGTGTTGAAAGTGTTGCGGACGGCATCGAGGAGGGGCGCGACGGCGGGAGAATAGTCGGCAATGTCGTGCACGCGGATTGTGAGCGGGGCGGGTGGGGCGCATAGGCGGGGAGGGAGAGCGGCGAGGATAGCTACGACTTCCGCGGCGGGGCCGGCGCCGATGCAGAGGACAGAGGAGGCGGAGCGGAGGGCTTCGGCGAGCGCGGGGGTGCGGGCGAAGAGCGCGTGGTAGGCCAGGGCGCGGGAGGGCGAGTACTCGGCGACGTAGACGTTCAGCAGACGCGGGTCGGCGAATATGGCGGCGTAGTGGCGACGCACGAACAGGTCCTTGATTGCGCGGCGGCGGGCACGGAAGTCGGCATGGGCGAGGACGGGGGCGCAGGCGGCGGCGAAGGCGGCGATGATGCTGCGGGCGGTGTCGAGGTCGTGGACGTCGACGGCGTGGGCGGGTGCGAGGGCGGGTGCGTGAGCGTGGGCGTGGGCGTCGTGGGCCATGGGCAGACAAGCGACAGGCAGGGTGGCGAGTGTGTGGCAGGATTGGTTGGGTGGGTAGTTAGTTGGTAGGTGGGTAGTGGGCAGTAGTAGTAGGTGGGTGGCAGTAGTAGGTGGGTAGTAGCAGCACGGAGAGAGTGAATGAGTGAGTGAGTGAGTGAGTCCATGCCAGACCGCGATGCCGCCGCCGCGCGAGTCGCCGCTGCCGCAACACCCATCCGCGCCCCGTCGCGTGGCTCCAACTTCTCCACCACCCCGCTCTCGCTGTCGCTCTCGCTCTCCCCAGCCCCGTCTCCTCGCCTCTCCCGTGCCGGTTCTGAAACACCTGAACACTCACTCTCACAACCACAACCACCACCGCAACAACCGGTAGCCTCAGACCACGAGTCCGACAGCGTGCTTGGCGAGCAGCTTTATGTGTTCGAGCCGGACAATGCCGATGCTCGCCATCGCGACCATGCCGGCAGCGCTGGTGATGCGTTCAGCGATATTGATTACGGCGACCTTGAAGACAACGTCAACTTTTTCCACGACTCCTCCGACATCGCCAGCACCCACACCTCCTCGTCTGACAACGACGACGACGACGACGACAATGCCTTGTTTTTTGACGAGACTCGCCATGAAGAACTGCCCGATCGCTCGAATTTGGCCGAAAATGGGCACGGACGGGAATCGCGATTGCGCCTGTCAAGTTCGCCAAGCGATGACGTGGTTATTATTCCATCACGCCGCTTTCGGCGGAACGTGGAGTTAGCTCGGAGGACGCGTCGTCGCGTCCAAAACGACTACAGCGACGATGTCCAAGTTATTTCATCGACCAGCAACAACCAACCTGTTTCTGCAAACCAGACTGCGTTGGCAAACACAGTTGAGGATAATGATGATGACATGGCATTGGCACAAAGGTTGCAAGCAGAAGAATACGCCGCCCTGCAACCGCTAAATCTGGTAATATTTTACACTCTTGCAAATTGCTGCTGCCCAATCTAACACTTGGAAAGGGCGACAGTGTCGCCCAATTGGCAAGAATACTCGCCGAAGGTTGTGTTTGATTTTGCTGCCGATACATTAATTAACAGGCAATGAACCCAGACGAGCAGGTCCTTAGGCCACTTCGATCAAGGGGCAGACTATTCGTAAACTCTCTTGAAGACTACCGCAGTCACCACCGAGGAATAGAACTCATGATGCAGCACCACAATGATGATGATGATGATGATGATGATGACGATGATGATGAGGACCTTCTGAGCAACCTTGATACCAGTTCAGGTGGAAACCGCAGGACAAGAACGCGGCAAATACTAACCAGATCTCTACGACATCGTCCGGAAGTTAATGCATATGGATACAGACGGATGATGCTCGGGGAGGCCTTCGCAGCTTCTGGAATCATGTCTGATCTTTTGGGGTGAGCAAACAAATAATCGATGTTCTTCATATGAGCTGCAGACGTGGAGTTGCGCAAAATCCGGCCAACTACGTAGATGATGCAAATTTCGACGCGTCGTATGAGGTTTGTCGTTGGAAAACCAAATCACCCATTTAATTCGAATTGATATCTAATAAGAACCTGATTTCCCTGGGCGAGCGCGTAGGGACGGCGCGGTCGAAAGGAGTGGAATCCTCAGTTCTTGAATCTCTGCCCAAGCGAAAATTCAAGCACGGTGATGCGAGTGGTCTAATTGCCGCCGATGGTGAATCCCGATGCTCAATTTGCCTAATGGAGTATGACGATAATGACGAACTATCTGGGGTTCCTTGCACGCACTGGTTTCACTCAGAGTGCATACGAAGGTGGCTCCAGCACAGCAAAGCATGCCCAATGTGAGAGAGCACGGTATTAACCCAGACTATTGACTGTGTATGCCACAGATGCCGGACGGAAGTGACCAAGAGTGAGTGAGTGAGTGAACTTCGGAACACACGGGCTCGGGGAAGAACTTCCGGAAAAATCATTCCCAATTTTTGAGATAAAGCAGTGAATTGTCTCTGTTTTGTGACGCATTTCCCCGCGCGACGGACGCTTGTTACACCAGCTGCACCTTTGAATGTCGCCCGACGCTTCAGACGCAAACCTCCGTTCCAGAAACAACACTTCCGCCGCAAAGGCTGCCCAGAAGCAGGCGGCGGCGGCGGACAGCGGTGAATGGGTCTCGCAACGCGGACCCATGGAGACATCTGCGCCGTACGCGAAGGCATACGAGGAGCCGCCCTTCACGCTCAAGGAAATTCGCGACGCCGTGCCCGCATGGTGCTTTAAGCATAATACGTTGGTTTCTCTCGGCTACGTCGCTCTTGACGTCGCCATGGCCGCTACCCAATTCTACATTGCCACTGGCATTGACAGTGGATGGAATGGCCTGATCGACACGTCGTCGCCGCTTGTTCGATTTGCGCTATGGATGATCTACGGTGTCGTTCAAGGGTGGGTCTGCACTGGAATTTGGGTTCTTGCACATGGTAGGCGTCAAATGCCCTCAAAAAGCCCGCTTGATTCGTTGCGAACTAGAGTGCGGCCACGGTGGATTTTCCGCCAATACAACTCTCAATCATTGCGTCGGCTTTGTTCTTCACTCAGCTCTGCTGGTCCCGTACTTCTCATGGAAGATAACACACTCAAAACACCACAAGAACTGTTCCAACGTCGACAAGGACCAGGTTTTCATTCCCAGTCTTCGGTCCGAATATCCGTCGCGTGTTCGGTCTGCAGATCAGGCTGTTCCGGAGCACGGCAAAGAAGAGGAGGAGGAAGGCGACATGTTTGAAAGCCCCCCAATCTTCGACTTGCTCCGATTGGTTCGACAGCAGCTTTTCGGGTGGCCTTCGTACATAATCGCAAACGGTAGGTGGTTCTTGCCGTCAGTACGAATATGCTCACGTTGTCAAAAAGTTTCCGGACAAAAGTTCGACGTGTGGGCCTCGCATTTCCACTCTTCGTCCCCTATTTTTGACCCTCACCATGCAAAACAAGTCATTATGTCGGACATTGGAATTGCCATCATGCTGGGAATCCTCGGATACTTAGCCCACACCTATTCCGTCATGGCCGTGGTTAAATACTATGTGATCCCGTACCTCTGGGTCAACCACTGGTTGGTGATGATCACATACTTGCAACACACGGACGTTAGATTGCCTCATTACCGTGGCGATGATTGGACATTCTTGAAGGGTGCATTGTGCACAGTTGATCGAGATTTTGGTTTTTTGAATCACTTTTTCCACCACATGTAAGCAATCAGTTTGCGGAAGTCTTCATGTAATCCGTGCTGATTTATCTTGCAGCACTGACACGCACGTTGTCCATCATTTGTTCTCAACAATGCCATTCTACAACGCAGAGGCAGCCACGGAAGCAGTGAAAGCCAAACTTGGCAAGTTTTACCTGTATGACGACTCCCCAATCTTCCTCTCGATGTGGAGGTCTTACAGAAACTGCAAGTTCGTGGAGGATGAAGGTGGTGTGGTCTTCTACAAGCGTTGAGGCACCAGCGCATTTCTATTGAGGGGTTGTTCGGCTGGGAGTGGCGGATTTTGGCCGGAAGGTTGTGGACAGTTTTGCTTTTATTTTAGTTTTGAAGGTCTGCATGCACATCCCAATGCAACTTCATCTGTCCCCAGATGTTATGGATGAGGTCCGCCAGGCAGGTACGAGTAAGTGCAGCCTGTTCGGACAGATCGATATAAGCGGCCGTTGACAGGAGGATTACTTCCTGAGCCAGCCGTGAAGGCATTGTTTGACATCGCAATGGCGGCTAAGGCACATACATATTCGCCTTACTCCAAGTTTCCGGTCGGAGCGGCTGTTCTGACAGACTCTGGTGCCGTGTTTTCCGGCTGCAATGTGGAAAACGCTTCCTACGGTGAGAATTACCCATCGCGAATCTGACTAAAGAAACACGCAAGGCGGAGCGATCTGCGCCGAGCGAACTGCAATTGTCAAGGCCGTGAGCGAAGGACACGTAAAATTCGTTGCAGTCGGCGTGGTGACGAACGTCCCCAAGTTTACATCGCCCTGCGGGTTCTGCCGACAGTTCATGGTTGAGTTCGGAAAGGACATTCAGGTGTATTTGTTTCAACAAGACGGATCATCAGAGCGCCACGTTCTTCGTGATTTGCTGCCTCACAGTTTCGGCCCGGATGATCTCCCGTCGTTATAGTATCGCCAACCTCAAATAAACCATCTCTGCAATTTTTCGTGGAGTTCCCTGCTCTCGCGATGGGCAGGGCATATTCGGCAACTCTTCCGCGCATTTGCGTAGGCCGTTTCCAAATTGCCGCGGTGCATCGCCATCTTCGCCAAATTGAAGGCCGGCTCAAACACGGTGTTGCTGATGCCGTCGTCCGGAAAACTCGCTGCATTCTCGCATATCGCGAGACTGGTCTGGCAGTGGCTTTCGGCAAGTGCCAGATTTTTCGAGACCAAAAATTCGACGATGCCGAGGTTGTTCCACGCCGCTGCGTTTTCCGAAGGGCTGTATGACACAGAAAGCTTGAACGCATGGTGCGCAAGGTCCAGGTCGCCGGCATTGATGCCAACGTGCCCAATGTTGAACCATATCTCCGAGGTCACCGAGTTGTTTTTGGACAACTGGAGTGCACGCTCGAAACAAGGTAGCGCGCTGTCGAATTTGTGCGCGAAAAATCCGCATAGTCCGATGTTATTCCAGCATTCTGCGCTGTCAAACCCAGTTACCAGATGTATTCGGCGGTAGTACAGCTCTGCGACTTCGGGCTGGTTGCTGTGAAAATAGCTGGAAGCCAAAGCAGACATTGCTTCAACATTCAATGAATCCTTTTGCAAAACCTGGTCTGAATGTGTCAGGCGAGTTGCTCTTGTTTTTTTTCAGATCTAACCAATTTATAAACTTGAAATGACTTTTTTGAGTCATTCATATCGTGGTAAACGCGAGCCATTGCCAATTCAGGACTCGGACAGTATGGATACTGTTTTGAAGTTTCCTCGTATAATTTAATGGCATTCTTTGGTTGATTTAAGTGCAGATACACTTTTGCGAGGTGCATTCTTGTTGACAGCATGTCCTGAAGGTCAAGATTTAGTTAATGGAGCTCTGTAGTTTTGGCAACCTGAATTTGGAGCGAAGATTTCAATACCCGCTCTGCCTCCCTGTAGTCTTTGAGATGCATTTTGCATTTTCCAACCTGAAGTCTCCACCACCATTCTCTGCCGCTAATGAGCCGTTAGAAAGTTTAAATTTGGAATCGCACAAGTTACTCTGAAGTTTGCGCTGCAATAGCGGCCAATTCGAGTGCTTTCGGAATGTTCTTCAGTACATGGAAGGTGTACTCAAACAATGCTGTCGCCATCTCGGGCCTCGTCGAGATTTTGCGAAGATTCATGCTATTGATTTCAATAAATTTGTGTTGATCAGGCTCACGTGAAGACGTGACGGGGTGACTGTTCGTTGTGGAAGGAACATGAGACCGTCATCCAAAATCATAAGCGAACAACTTCTGTGATGAGTGAATGCCTCGCGAAGAATACTTCTGAAGCATGTATGCTGTTGCAGGCCGTCCGTTGGAGGTTGACGGACGCGCCGAAAGTGGGCGTATCAAACCTCCAACGAGGGAAGTTTCCGACCTTTGAAGCGTTTCAATGAACAGAAATCGCGCAACCAAGGCATTTCAAATGACCTGAAGCTGACAGGGAGCCGTGCAGAATTTAAGCTCGGGTCGAAGCTACTATCGTCCTCGATTGAAACTTGGCGCAGCGGGTCGCTCAATTTCGTAAGGGAACGCGTTTTCAGCAGCCAAGCGGCCTCATTCTGCGGATCTTCCAACAGAATATCTGTACATTTGGTAACGCAAGCTTCGTACTTCTGGTTGACGTATAGCATAAGGGCAGATGCCAGCGGTGTGCGAGCCATCATTTTTCAATTGACAAATTGAAAGAAACAATTTAAATTATCACCTGATGCAGGTCGAAACTCAAGAGCGAACAGATTCAGAGTCGACCCTGGCTGTCGAGTCATCTGACTCTGACTCTTCGAGCGGCGAGAACTGGCGGACTCCGGTTGACCGGCTTTTCGCACTCAAGATTGCTCAATTAAAGAGTGCAAAGGAAATCATTATAGAGCACAAGTTCCCGTGCGAAGAGCATTCGGTAAAAACGGGCGACGGGACTCAGATCAAGCTGTTCAGAATCCCCGATGGAAGATTTGGCACCACACGATACAATTCCTCTCACACCAGCAAATCTCCCCCACCCGTACTCTTGTGGCACGGTCTTGGTCACAGTGCTGCTGGATGGGTGTGCAGTCCAAGCCCCTTGGTTGACGATAATTTGGCGTTTCTGCTGGCTGACAACAATTTCGACGTTTGGCTCGTGAATGGACGGGGTTCGGATCCTGTGGCCTATACCAATGGAGCTTGGAAAGGGGAAAAGAGACCATGGGATTTCTGCATTGATGATATTGGTTACGTCGACGTTCCTTCGGTGGTGGATTATATTCTTCAGTGCACAAAGCATAAGTCTCTGTCATACGTTGGGTTTTCTCAGGGAACAGCTGCTGGATTTACCGCTTTAGCTCTTAGTGACGCGCTGAACTCAAAGGTAGATTTCGTGCTTGTTTGCCCGCCATTAAACCCGGTCATTTATCAAGATAAACGTATTTGTCGCTTTGGCGCCATGTGTGAAGCCGAGTCCTCCGGAAAACCAGCAAATCCAGTCCTTAGTTGATGCGTTTGAATCGACAGTGTTGTTCAATGTGTTGGGAAAGCATCAGTTTTTGCAGCTTGCTCATCGCCTTATCCGCTACGCCCCACCTCATTGGCAATCAACCGCCGTCCAAACCGCCTTCAAGATAATATTTGGCTGGGACTGCTCTTCTTTGGGGTGCTCAGACAGGTTGGCGGCGTTGCTGTCACACACATTCAACGGATTTTCTGTCAAGAACGTTGTGGTAAGTGGCCAGAAAACTAAAGAGAGACTGAAGTCTGTGTTGATAGCATTGGTTTCAAATAATGGAGTCTAAAAGCACTCTGGTGCACTATCGAGACTTCGAACAGATGTCGATTTTCAGCCCATCCCACACAACGCAGAGTATTCCAACAAAATATCCTCTAAAACATATTACTACAAATCTGGCAAGAGGAGTTTCTTTTGATATTTGAACTGACAGGAATTCGCAGTATCTTTTCGCGGGAACCGATGACAACATCTGCGATCTATCTATCGGAGAACATCATCTGCCCGATCACGCGCAAATATATTACATAGATAATTACAATCATTTGGATCTGATCTGGGGCACTGATGCCGCGACAAAAGTCTTTCACCGTGTTCTATCAATTTTGCGAAAGCACAATTTTGAACATGTGGTCGATGAAGACCCAAAGGCAGCTGGTACTAAGAAGAACGTTTCATTTGCGTTTGGAACCCGCTATCAGCCATCATTTTTGGATGGTTCTCGAAGAGATCCGACAGAGAAACTTTCTGAAGGGAGTGACGCAAGTGGAAGACGTAATGACAAAGAAAGTGGCACGAAGATTTCGGCGCAAACATTTCCTGTCATAGATTGCGAATACGATGCATCTTTCGCTGTAAGTCTTGAAGGTGGTACTCAAAAACAGTAACGGGAAGTTCCAGAAACATATTTGAAAGACCTGCGGCAGCGGGACTCTTTTCAATTCTGGTGAGCCAACGAGCGGGGTGTGAGGCAGTCATCATTTTTGAAAAAGCAAAAAAAAAGGGGAGAAGGAATTCAAATACAAAAATATTTGCCTCCTTTTATCTGTTTCTTCTTCGCTTTTGGAACAACTTTCGAAAGCAATCAACGAGGAGAGATTTGACGCATCGCAGCAAAGTTGAATAGTTTGAGGCCATTCGAATATTGTGTCGCGACTTTAGGATCATGAGAGTCGTCAAACTCTAGTCCACTGTTCATTAATACCGAAAATTCTACATGTTTCGGATTCGCATGGCAAGTATGATAATGGAATTGAGAATGATCGTGGCAAAACATATCCTGGAAGTATAAATTTTGTCCGTTATGCTGGTCCCAAGCTCTGATTAGATGCTCCTCAGCTTCAACAACGGTATCGACTGCTTCTTTAGATTTCAGCAAAGTCTCGTGGTCTGTTTGATAAGATCATTCAATTGGCCTGCATTATCACTCATGTCTAGTTATGCGTTCATAGCGTAAATAGCTTCTGCGCGGTTAAAGTCATTGAAAATGAAGTCAAACCTATCGATGGGAACAGCTGTTGAAGAGCTTCCAGGACCGGCTTCAAGAACGGTGGACGGAAATAACAAGAATGAGACATTTTCGCTTTTTTGTATACACAGGCACTATCTAGTGACTGGTGGCTGCTGGCTCCAGGTGTAGATTAGTGGTGAGGCGGGAAGCGCATATTGGTGCATGTGACTTAGATCAGAGAACTTTGGCATAGAGTTCAAGTGCCCACAAACTGCCCGAAACAAATTGACCACTTTGGCGACGACATCGCCGCACCATGACTGAACATCGTTTGCTGCGCGACCCCGAGATCTTCCAGGCACTTGCCGAGGACTGGTCCTACGAGTCTACTGTTTCCCCTGGGTTTGAGCGCAAGGACGCTCACCTGACTCCTGCCCCAAATTCGTCCCTGAAAGTGGTTGACTTTTCTCCACGGTCTCTGTATGAGCGTCTAGTGTTTCCGTTCTTGTTGGACAAAAGAGATGTAGCCGTGTGGAATGTTCCTTTTTTTACAATGCGTGAGTCTTCGTAAATTGGCGAACGTCATTAACTGTTGTTTCGTTTAGTCACGCTCTGGCCGTCGTTCCTTTACATGTTCTTCGTTGAGACGGATTACATTCCTCTGTGGCACGTGGCAGCTCACCTCTTTGCTGCCTGGTGGCAGATAACCGCGTACCACCTTGCTGTTCATGTGTCTTCACATCGCAAGGTTTTCAAGTATTCTATTATGGATCATTGGATTCCTGTTTTATGTGCTCCGTTATATGGTCATACCTTGTATACCTACTACTTTCACCATATTAAGGTGATGGATGGGATTCTGCCGGCGATGAAACATTAAAACAAATTTAGATGCACCACGTTGCTGATAACAGTCCTGTTGACATAAGCTCCACAGTATTCTACCAGCGTGACAGTTTGATTGGATTTTTACAGTGAGTTTGATGGATTCCGTTCTCGCTGACAAATGTGTATCATAGCTATTTTTTGAGGTTCTTCTTCCTTGGTTCCTATGACATTTTCAGGTACTTTAGCCAGCATAATCAGCTAAATCGTGCAATAAAATCTGTGGGCTGCGAGTGGAGCTCTTTTGCTCTCATGGCGTACTTGACCTACAATTTCAACACCATGGCAATGGTTTGGTGTTTTTGGGTACCCCTTGTGGCCTCAAGATACGGCATGATGAGTGGAAATTGGTGACGAATTTGAATCTACTTTCATCTCGGCTAAAACAAATTTCTAGGGTACAGCATGCTTTTCTGGACCCAAAAGATCCGCTTGGCGGCGGATTACACAACTCAATCACTATCATTGGATCTCGATTCAACTTGCTTAATTATAACGACGGGTATCATGCATCTCACCACCTGCATGCACAGCGGCATTGGTCGGAGCACCCGAGAGAGTTTTTAAGACGCAAACAGTTATACATAGACTCAGATGCGATTATTTTTAAGGGGACGGACTATGATGAAATGTTTGGACTGTTGATGATTGGGGAGTACGAAAAGCTGGCCGCCCTAATGGTGGACGTGGGAAGCAAGTCAATTGATTGCCACCGCCGAACGGCGGCGGAACGGGCGGCGTGGCTGAAGGAAAGAACACGCAAGTTCACGTGGGCGGATCTGGAGCGCATCTATGGCGTGGAGGCACTGAACGTGAAGTTCGGGGAGGCCGTCGTGAGCGCCGGGCTGGAGGAATGTCGCAGGGGGTTGACGAAGGAGCAATAAAATGTTTGCTGTGGGGCTGCGTTTGCACTCGGCCACCGCCGCATCATCAGCCTCGGCGGCGACGGTGGCCGCTCGACTCGGATGCCGACCGCGAGCCCTGCCTCCTGCCGTTTCCGGGTCCAAAGGCCCCGACGGTGCTCCAATTTGCGCCGAGCCTTTCGAAGGGTCTGCAGTGCCGCCATCATCAGCAACCGACGTCTCGGCGCCACCAACCCCGCCCACACCACAAATCCTCCCAACACCGTCCATCGAGGTCGAAACCCGCTCATACTTAGATTCAGACGCGTCGCTCCACGTGGATCGCCCACGTCAATTTATCGATGTCCCGGCTAAACCACAGGCGAAAGAGTCCCGGCGAGCGCGTAGACGCAGGAAGTTGGCCGAAGCTAACTCCGGAGGTCCAACGATACTTATTCAGAGCGACAGTCGAATGGGGTCGTCATCTGGGTTGGTGACTTTCCCACATAAAGTTTATTCTCTAAACATGAGGATCAGCAGCGGCGTGAACTCTGCACTGGGTGCATCTCGGCTGCGTTTGCCTGCGATGAGCAGTTCTAAGAAAGCACAGGCCCAACCGAAGGACTGGGTTTCTGGAACCTCAGGTGCTGCACAGACATCGTTCTATCCTACAGTCGCTGCAGCATGTCACTCGGGCGATACCTTGGGCAGGTCCAGTGCATTGGACGAAAGGGGTGGTGGTACGGCATCACCGGGTGATCTTGTGCCGAAACATGGTCTCGGGACTGCGGAAATTGGTGGCCAGCCGGAATGGAGCTCAGCTTGCTCAGACCAATCAACCCCGTCCACAACCACCAGCAGTCTCGCTCCCGCTGTGGTCCAGGCCTCAGAGTTGAAGTCTGCGTTCGTCTCTGCACCCCCTGTTCTGCCGCCGACTGCCGCGCCCAGTCCTGTGACCTTCTACCACACTGCTGAGAGCAGACCGTCTGACAGCCACGTGATGCATCATCTGACAGTGCATGAAAATGGCTTGAATATCTCTGGCTTTCTCTCACCGACCGCGTCGTACGGCATTGTTCATCCTCGAATTGCGAGTGATTACAAGGACATATCACACCCACAATGTGTATACCAAAATAATGCCTACCAGCAGCATCAACAACAGTTCAATTCAAGATTGGACCATTACCGCGATGTAGCATATATGAGTGGATTGGCTCAGTCATATGGCGGCTCCTTTTCCCATGTCGATACTCAGTTTGTACCACAAGACCATCAATACGAGCAAATGAATGTGTGGGGCCAGCAAGGTGTTACGCCAGGTCTTTGGCATGACAACTACGAGTTGAACACTTCGCCTCATTCACAGTTTGAAAGTTCAACAGCTAATTTGCCTTCTGGTTTAAACTCAGGTTCTTTTGCATACAGCCGCACAGAGTTTCATCTGACGGATGGAGGTGTTAAGCAACAGCTACTTCATTCGTCCACTCACCTGGTGGCATCTTCAGATATGAACATGAACAGTGTTCCGCGAGCAACCAAGCAGTCTTCGTTCGGAAGCATTGGACAGAAGCGTGGTGATTGTGTTGCAAAACCGGAGAATGGAGATACTGTCGAAAGACTGGCCATGTTTGGCTGGAGCCTGTTTTAATGAGATTTTGCGGTGTAAACTTCTCTTTCGCAATGAAAGCCAACTATAGGAAATTTTCTTCGTGAACGACATAGGGATGTGGAGGAGTTTCCAAAGCCGACCATAGCAACATTCAAGTAAGAGAGTATAGTTGAGGCAGCTCTCAGCGTCATGAAGGTAGCTTTTGGCGATCAGTGACACAACGAAATTTGCAGAGAATGTGACCGACGCGATGTAGGCGTGACTGTCGTGTTATTGCAGAACTTCACCCTCATCTGAATCAAGCCATTCACCAGAATAACAGTTTCTGGATTGAACAACTGTCGCATTCAACAATTATGCACGTTTCGGGTATCAACTGACGTGATTGGATATTCAGTCATAGTGAACAAGACTCCACTTTTGGTCAGCGGATCATAGTTTGGATAGCTGTTTGCGAAGAAGAATTGGTCCAGGCAAGGGAAAGGACAAAAACGTCAAAATGGTAAGCTGCTTCTCAAAGCCCCCATCCCCACTGGTCGCAGCATCAGCTACGCCAGCTGGCAGTGCCATCATGACTGGACATTGCGAAGAGTTATGACCGTAATGCATTGGATTGGGACCGAGTGTTGGATCACCTCTTCGATTTGGAGCATCTCAAAGTGACATTTATGTCTTGGTAATCAGGTCAAGGCATACGAACTCCGCATCAAGCCCAAGGCTGACCTTGCGAGCCTTCTCGAGGGTTTGAAGACTGAGCTCGCGTCTCTTAGAGTTAAGCAGGCGTCCTCGAACCAGCAACAAAATGCCGTTCCGAAAATGTACGTTCGATGAATCAAATATTCTCGATTCTAATCACGTCGAATAGTACTTCTGTTCGCAAGGACATCGCCCGTGTGAACACGGTTATCAGCCAAGTCCAACGCGAACAGCTTCGTCTGTATTACAAGAACGCAAAGTTTGTCCCGTTGGACCTGCGCGCCAAAAGGACACGTGCAATCCGCCGTAGACTGACTGCGAACGAGAGGGCGCTCAAGACGGTGAAGGCCCAGAAGAAGCTCACCCACTTCCCGCAGAGAAAATACGCCATCAAGGCATAAGGAGCGAACTATGTTGTGGGATGAGGCGGCTTGTGAGTCGAATGAACTGGCCAGAGAGGGCATGGATGTTCTGATATTCCAAGAGAAGCAAACACGAAAAGAAGCGCAGCTTGTTTGAACACTGTTTTCCACCATCGCCGGAAGAGCATTCCGAGCGACAGTCTAAGATCGTTGGATCGGAAAGACGGGCCGGCTGTCAGGCACGCTGCCCAGATTAGTAGAGCGATCGGAAGCCGAATATCAATTTAACAGACGCGGCTTGGTGTTCACAGCTCCTTGAAGCATAAGAAGCGGCCCATTATATCGGCCCATTATAGAAATTTCCGAGCTGATGGAGAACGGATCGTCCCACATGAAAACTAAATGTTGGAACCACGGTGCTCTCCATGAAAAGTGCAGTAAAAATTTGGTGACTTAGCTTGGCTTTGGTAAATCTCGCAGATTCATATTGATGACATGATCGTAATTGGCCAACACGGTAACTTTTTGGCACATTCCCGATAGGACTGTAAGCTGATGCTTCAGGCGGATGTCAAAGGAGCCTCCATTGCTGATTTTCTTTATTTTTCAAGTTTCTAGCAGTCTTTTTCATGAGGCGTAACAAACAGTTTATTGACACCGGATGAGACGCAGTCCCCAACAGAAAATACCGCCGCTCGTCTTGCCTCTGAACGGAAGAGAGGAACAACGAACAGAACGAATGAAAACGACTCCTAAAGCAAACTCAGATCGGAAGCTCGAAGTTCACCTCTACGCCCGCTTGTCTGCCAAGCTCAACGATTTTACTCATTTGAACTGCCTTGGATGCAGCTGCATCTAAATCGTCGATTGAGAACATGCGCAGACCTGACTCCGCGATAAGCTTTTTCGCAGCAGCAACCTCAGTCCCTTGCAGACGTACAATCAGAGGCAAGTTAAGACCAAGCTGATTCACAGCCTCAATGATTCCTTGCGCAATCACATCACAGCGCATGATACCACCAAAGATGTTGACGAGTATAGCAGAAACCTAGGAACGAGTTGAGCCAGAATAACATAGTGAACCAAACTAACCCGTGGGTCAGAACTGATGATCTTGAAAGCCTCGGCAACCTGGGTCGCATTGGCACCGCCACCCACATCTAAGAAATTCGCAGGGTCACCGCCGTTTAGTTTGATGATGTCCATAGTCGCCATGGCCAGACCAGCCCCGTTAACTGCGACATCCTATTAAAAAAGAGATACCACGAAGCAAGACAAACCAAGGCATCCAATTGTTCCATCAAGGCCAATATAGTTGAGGTTCCACTTGGCAGCGGCCACTTCTCTCGGATCTTCTTGGGAAACATCGCGCAAACTGTGAACGTCGTGTTGCCGGAATTCGGCGTTGTCATCAAACCCGAACTTGGCATCCATACACACAACTGGCTAACGAGTCATCGCCAATTCCAGGGTGCCAAGCACAAACTTACCATCACCGTTTGCAATTTCAGCCATTGGATTAATCTCAATCATCGTGGCGTCTTTCTCAACAAAAATCTTGTACAAGTTCTTGAAAGTCGCAACGGCCTGGTCGACAGATTTGCCGTGGAATCCAAGCTTTTCTGCAATCATTTGCGCATCAGCGTCACTCAATCCGGTACGAATATCAACAGGAACAGTGACAATTGCATCAGGGTTCTCAGCAGCAACGTCCTCGATGTTCATTCCACCCTGCGAAGAAGCGATAATCACGGGTCCTTGAGCACCGCGATCCATCACAATTGCGAAGTAGAACTCGCGTCGAACATAGAGCCGCTCAACGACATACACCGCATTACAGATGCGCCCAGCCGCACCAGTCTGCTTTGTAATAAGTTTGTGGTTCAGCATTTTCTCGGCAAACATCTTTGCTTCGGTAGGCCTGTTGTACGGTGTTACGTAAGCCGCAGGAGTAAAAAAGGAGAAAGGTCAATCAATGATCACTCACGAGTAGACCATCCGGACACCACCCTTGAGACCCGAATCAAAGTGACCTTTTCCACGCCCGCCAGCAAGAACTTGAGCTTTTATCACAAGGTCGTCCGTGTTGAGGCTGCGAGCAATTTCCTCTGCCTGCTTCGGGGTAGTTGCAGCAGCTCCGCGTGGAGTCTTGATTCCGTATTGCGACAGCAGGCCCATGGACAGGTGCTCATGGATGGACAGGTTGCGCGTCTGAGAGCGAGACACGGCCAACTTCTGGACTGGGAACTGCGGCCGGGCACAGAAGCACATTGTTTATCATTTAGAACGCTATCGGCACGAGCCGATGGACGCACTGACCTTGCTTCGGGATACAGACGCTAAACGGAACATTGCCGGTTGTTTCCAAAAATGTTGATTTTACGAATCCGCCGTAATTCACCGACTACACGAACCATTGACTCAAATTCACCACGGCTTATCTCTTTTATTCCCTTCAGTAACCACGCATAGTTTCTGAATTAATTCCTCCGTTCGAGGCTTGGGTCAAGTAATTCCAATTGCCAACCAAGGCGATATACTGGGAAGTTATCTCTTACTGGAGAGCCGTTACCCATAAGAACTAAGTCAATTCAAACTCTTCGCCATTCTTCTTTCGATGCATCATCGGTATGTTACCAAAGCTATGGAGTCAAAGAATTCCAAACTTCCAAACGGGTAAAAGAATTCCGAAAACCAAACTTCGTAACATCCACTGCGCATATAGATTAGTGCGAGGTTCAGTTATGATCGTTTCTTCAAATCCCACCGTAAAGGACCCATATTTCACGTTCTCATTCGGATTTCTATCATTGTCGAATTCCAAGCCTTCTCAAGATTCGGGAATCGCATTCGATTTTAGATTGACGCATGTTCGTGAGAGTCTTTGCCGTGGGAACGTGTCTGAGTTTACGAACGAACAACTGCAACGGTATCTTGTTGCTGAAGAACGAGAAAAATTTATCATTTGCATCAAGGTCGACAAGTGAGAGGTAAGTTCTAGAAACGAGTTTTCACGTTTTGCTGTTCAAGTATTACTTCAAACATTCTTTTGTCTCAAGCCTTGAATTTTCGGTTACATGTCTGGACAATTTATCTTATGATTAAAAATTGGCGCCAAGCCAAAACTGCTGTGCATAAACGGGAAGATTTATAGAATTCTTTCCTTGCGGAAAGGGGAATGAAAACAAGTCGCAAATGACCAAGAACTTGATATTGTGGAGTGAAAAAATTCCGGGATGACTCAGGTATGAAGACGCAGAGGCTATTCGAGTTGAAATGAGGGTGAAGTGGGATGCCACACAGTATGACTGAAGAGCAGCTTGTGGGGAAGGACAGCGGTACGGGGCATAAAGTACGGATGGCGTCAGATACCGATGAAGAAAGTAAGGGCGAGGAGACTGGAGAGATCGCTTGACGGGGTTACACTAAATATGTAACACAAGATAACATGGACAATATTGACAACATAGAAAACCGGCGCCATTCGGGTTCTGTGCACTTTTGATGGATAGTTGATAGTTACGATTGATAGCCGTGAGGATGCGGTGGTTGGTGAGCACGATGATGACGCGATGAATGAAGTCTGTTTGTTCCAAACCATTTCGATGGATTCGCTGGGTGGGTGCCTCGTGCCCGCGCCACCGCCGTGTCCTGTCCCCTCCGTTTCTCGCACTGCAGGCTGACACTCTGTGCCATCACATCCAGACTCGTTGCTGGCGGGTCTCGGTGGCAAGCTCGCCGCCCCTTTGCCGGTCTCGTCGCACTCGCTGTGCCGATACTGCCTCCATCCCATCCTCGACAACACGTCCGTCGTTGCGGTCGGCGCTGTATGGCATGCTGCTCATTTCCTGTGCGCCTGTTGCGGCAGACTGTTTGATCTGGATCATGGCGAAGGTTTTCTGGAGCGAGACGGCTTCGCGTACTGCGAATGTGAGTTAACTTATAACTGCCACCTGCACGTGCGTTTATTCTTCCGACCGTGAAATTTTGCCGGTTTCGTGATCATTGGTTTCGGATCCAGACGACTACCATGCTCTCTTCTCAGTGTTTTGCAATCGTTGTGAACGTCCATTGACCGAGGACTATGTTGACGCTCTCAATGCTCTCTGGCACATTGAATGCCTTGTTTGCCTGGTGAGAGACACTGAAGTTCATCACCACTTTCATAAACCTTCGCCAATTACAGACTTGCTCGCTGCCTTTTGCCGATGGCGAGTTTTACGTGCTCAACGAAAACACCTACTGCAGGGAGCACTATACTGCGGCGAAACGCGCATCTGCAGCTTCTATTCCGCCAGTCCATTCCAACATCCAACACTCTCACCCACCTCCACTTATGGAATTTGGTGCCAACAGACCGCCTATACCGCCCCAACAATTCCAGCGCCAGAACTCTGGTTCACGGCAACCTCGAGTGCAAAGTATGATAGAATCGCCGGATCATTCCCCGTCATCTTCATTGCCTCGCCGACCACGCCGAAGTAGGCAAAGCAGTGTGGACATAAGTTATTCTCCGCCGACTATCAACGGTATACTGCAGCACACCCGCAACTCGCGACTCTCAATGCCAGCAAACCATAATACACCCTTCCGCCACCCACTCCAAGTGGACTCAAAAGCCGTCCATACGAAACGGTATAGTGAAGCTACCGATTCTACTACTTCACGTTCGGCAGAAATAATATCACCTTCGGATATCGGATTTATGCCGCGTCGTTCTCAATCTGTAAATGCAGCGTTAACCGCTTCCGCCTCAGACACGCAGCTTGTAAGTCCGAGCACAAGCAAACCGCCGTCGGCGAAAGAAGGAGCGTCCGGAATTCGACGCAACGCGCCAACATACACTTCTGCCCAGGCGTCAATCAAAGTCCAACAAATTGCCATAAGTCAGCGATCCCCAGCCCACCAGTTTGTCGAGAAATTTCCTGCCATTATGGCAACTAGCCCGTTTGATCCAACATCTCTTGCAAATGCACCTCGCCGCGCGGGATGCGGCAGTTCATTGAACGGCCTAAGGCTCAAAAGCGATGGAGAGTATCATATGCCGACGACTTTGGGAGACCGATGGCGGTGATGTAATTGGAGAGGGATTACGGAATATTAGACGAATCTTTGAAAGAAAATGTCAGACGTTCCCCCAAACAACGGCAGCAGTGGTGGCCCTCCTCCCGGTCCCGGTGGTGGGGCGAACAACGCCAAGCTGTACGTCGGCCGTCTTCCACGCAATGCGGACAAAAGGGACCTGGATGATTTGTTTGGGAAGTATGGTCGAGTAAGTTCCTTTTTTTCTCTCTTTCTATTCCATGGGCATCAGTCCAACGGGCTCTCGCAGGTGGTTTCTCTCGATGTGAAGCAAGGTGGATTCGCGTTTGTGGAGTATGAGGACATGCGTGATGCCGAAGACGCCATCGCTGCGCTCAACAACTTCCCGTTTGAAGGCGAGCGCATCTCCGTCGAGTGGAGCAGACGCAGCGGAAACAGCTCGGCCTCATCAACTTGCTTTATATGCGGAAATCCGGGTCACTGGGCAAGGTGAACTAACTGTTGGGTTTTCTCCTTCAGCTAGAAAAAAGCAAAGTTTCTCAAACTGTTTTCGCTGCCTCTATCAGGGAGTGTCCGGACAACAGGGAGCAAGGCATGGACGTTCGTTCAGGCAAATGCTTCAAATGCGGTCAGCCTGGGCATCTAGCAAGATTCTGCCGCAACAGTGGTGGAGGCGGCGGTGGCAGAGGCCGCTCCAGGTCTCCAGGCTATGACCGAGGTTACGACCGTGGTGGCTATGACAGGGGCTATGACAGAGGGTGGGTGCGCCTATGATAGTTCCTACCTCTTTCGGACAGTTAACTTGAGCTCTTGCATTTAGTTACGATCGACGCGACCCCTACTTTCGCGGCCCCCCTCCCCGCAGATACGATGACTACCGCAGGTCGCCTGACCGTGGTGGATATCCCCCAAGAGACGACTACCGTCGAGATGATTACTATGATCGCCGAGGTCCCCCTCCTCCGCCGAGGGACGAATACAGGGACAGATTCGATGAAGGCCCAAGGTTCATTACGTCTCATTTTCAGATTACTGCTTGATTTGCGCGAACGCATTTATGCCTGCTTAACGGGAGCATTCAGGGGTTACCCTCCGCCTTCTCGCTACGACGATCGTGACTATTACAGAGGACCTCCTCCACCGCCTGCAGGAGGGCCGGATGGATATCCACGTGGACCAGGTGGCCCAGGGTCTCCTCAACCAGGATATGATATGGGTCCTGGGGACAGGGCTTGATATTGCTTAACTTGTTTTTATATTGGCGCAAAAAAGTTTTGTCTTGCGTTGTGGTCGTTGTGGTGAGTCTATTTTCTTTTTTGCTTTCATCCTTTCGATCCCCGGTCCGTTTTCGATTTTTCCACTTACCCAGATAGACTGAAGCGTTGTGTTTGGAAATCTTCTGGAGTGCACACGCAGTTGTCTTTCTGGGTTTTGCTCCTTTGTAGGATATCTGGGTCACTTTGTCTTGTCTGCCTTAAGGGAATTCGCTTGGTATGGTGGTCTGGCTTTCATCGATATCTGGGGGGTTGTAGTTCCGATGTCTCCGAAAACCGTCAGTTGGACCAGTGTTAATTTTTGCATCGTTGGAGGCTCCGTTCCATCTTTTTTCACCCACGGACATTTTGTGATGGATTTGGTTGCAATTGGAGGGACTCTGGATTAATCGCTTGGTTCCCTGTGGTGAGTTTATTGCGTTACTAACTCTATTTTGCCTTGCGCTTTTGCAATTTTCGCTGGCAGGAGAAAGGATGCGCAGTTAGGGAAAAGTTTTGCGTGCTTGGATGCGCTCGCTCGACGAGAATAAACAAAAAATACGGACAAAAATTCACTGTTTTTCAATTTTTCATGATTTTCTTTTTGTTTTGTTTTTGCTCATCGCAAACGCACTCAACAAAGAACAAACGCAACATGGCAGAAAAGAATCAGGTTTTCGTGCATCATATGACTGAAATTCACCGGTAAAAGCATAGGTCATTAATACTTCCACCAATATTGCTCAACGAGTCAAAATGTTCATTGGCACCAGTCCTTGTCTGCCAGTTTCCAGATTCCGGACAACACCGTACCCGTTCGATTTCACCTCTAAAACAACAAGCCTGTCCCCGGCGCGTACAATGTCCAGCTCAAGAGAACCAGGGACGCCACGGCACTCAAACAGCGCGTTGTAGGTGGGGATCATGCGCATGGTGCCACCGCCCATCATCTCGCCAAACGGATCAGAGCCAGCGGCAGCAGTGGGCTGGAAGCGCGGCTGCTGCTGGTACTGGTGGCTCTGCGGCTGCACAGGCGCGGTCAGGACGACCCTCCGCGCGGACGCGTCTAAGTCGCCGAAGTGCTCGAACTGCGATCGTTCGTGCTCCGCCTTAGCACCATTGCTCACTGCGGTAGCAGAGTATGCGGCGCCCGTGGCAGATCCCGTTGCAGAGCCATCGTTGTTTGCGTTGGACAACGCGCTCCCGTTCCACCAGCTTTTGAACGCGTCACGGTTCTTGCCACTTGCGGTGTTTTGCATTGCGTTCGGGTCCTGCTGCTTAATGCCCCACCAAACTATCACGAGGCTCATGATGCCGAGAATTACACCTGACACAGCTCCAGATATTTGTCCACATGAGGCCGTGAAGAAGCGGTTGAATACCACTTGGCAGCTGTATGTGGGTGTGGCCGCCGCCGTCGGAATCACACCGCTAGTAAGTGCTGCATAGAGGTTTGGGTCGTATAAACAGCAGGCTTCCGGATTACTCTGACTGACGCAGTCATCGTACGCATTTTGAAGCGATTCGGTCGAGTTGCCTTGGTAAGTGCCGTATCCTGCAGGTCAAAAAAAATAAATTGTGTAACTGGTTTTTGAAATGACGAGGCGAAAAAAAAACAATGGCCTACCACAATTGTAGTGCTCCGATGAAGTATCGTTTGCCATGTTGACAGTTGGAAGCCCAAGGTCAGCGACATATTCAGCAGCATTTGCGCAAATAGTTCCAATACTTGACATGACGGTCTGGCGGCCAGAAATAGTCGTCCCCACACACCAATCAGGACGAGAAATATAATAATAGACGGTGTTGTAGTAGTCGTAACAAGTGTCGTTGGAGATTCGGGGGAGAGTGCTTGGCCTTGTTGAACCGCCGTACATGATGACGTTGCAATCGCTCGCCCCGTTGGCATCGCCGCCAATCACGTAAGGATCTTGGAGGAACTATAAAAAAATATTCATTAATGAAAAAAAATTCGCAAGAAACAACGCACATAGTCACAATAAAACTGATCATTGTAGCGAATATGCGATATGTCCAGCACAGAGCATGCTGCTGAACTTAATATGGACGAAGGACCTCCATTTGCGAATGAATCCACTAGGTCGTCAAAATCACTCACAGTGCCAGCACCCGTGGCACCAGAAGTGCGGAAATTAACGATGGAATTCGCATCTATGTAGTAACTCTTATATGAAGGGCAGCGGGTAGATCCAGCTAGCGATATGCAGCTCGGGGCGGAGGAAGTGGTTGCAGCAGCGGCAGTGGTGGTGGTGGTTGTGGTTTGCAGCGTGGTCTTCGTAGTCGATGTGGATGAGACTAAGACAACTGATGTAGAGGAGTTTGCTGAGGACTGGGTGGTTGTGATGATGGCAGATGCAGTGGTGGTCGTGGACGAATCGACGGTGGTGACTGCGTCACTTGATACGACGGTGACAGCGGTGGAGGCGGAAGAAGAACTCACGGCTTGCGCAGCGACAGGCCCCGCTCCGAGAAGACCCGCGGCGACGGCCAGGGCCAATGCTGCAGCGGCGGCGGCGGAGTTTAACAGCAGCAGAGGGCGGCGCATTGATTCGAACTGCGAACTCGGCATTCCGGCGAAGCGGTTTCCGCGCATCCCCAGGCCGCGAAGCCTCCTCCTCCTCGACTGCCGCTGGTTCGCGTGCAGGTGCACTCATATCCGAGAGAGAGCAGGGCAGATCCGCACTCAAGCGCAGCCACGAAGAGCGATGCAGTGCCACAAGGCGGTTGGATCAATCCAGAGTCACAAGCCAAAAGCTGCTACTTGGAATAAGGCAATTATCTTGCTGGCCTTTCGAGTTTACGTCAGAAACTCTCAGGATGTGTTGCGTCGATTATGTCGGGAAATTTGGCTCAGACGAAGTGCGTTGGATATCCACCGTATGACACGGGCTGATTTGCATCCAAACCATCCAAACAGCAGACCAGATGCGTGACTTAGTTAGCAGCCCAGTCTATACCGACAACAGATTTTGTGCACATCTCCCTCCACATGCCGCATCTTGATTGTCGAGGTGCATTGGGGTACTGCACTTTCTCACTACCAGTGCAATATCGTCGCTGTTGGCGCCACAAAACAAGTTCCCAATTTTTTACTCTATAAATTTTTTTCCTGTATTTTTGGATCTCGACATTCAAGCACCCTCGTTGTGTAACCTGCCTCCATCCGGTACTCCTCACAAAATGTCCTTCAAGTACACTTCAGCGAAGCCGTCTCCTTTGCCACTTGCAAAATTTGCACATCTGTCGTTCAAGTCCGCACAGGCCCCCGTTGCAAACCCACCCAGTCTACGTACCGTCGCGAGAACCTTCAGCAGTACTCTCTTGCTCCCACTTCCAAAACAGCCTGAAGCTGCCCCAAAGCTGGCTGGTTTGTTCTTGACTGGCGGACACGGAGATGGCAGTTTGCAGACAAGAGAGAGGACAATGGATTTGGTGAGCTTTCTTAACAGTTTGCACTTCAAACTGTTGACCTACTTCAACCCACGCAAATTGTAGTACCAGCGGCACAGCAATGTATTCAACGACGACTTTGAATGAGCGAACTTGCACCGTTTTTCTAAAAAGTTCCTTGACAATCGCAGAACAAAAATAAATCATTGCATTCCAATTTCACACAATGAGAGCACCAAGCTGCCACTTGCAGCCAAATCAAAATCCCGAATGATCCCAAATGGTTGCGCATTGAAACAGGAAGCTTTCTTGAACCGCGGAGGAGATTAATACAATACCGTGGTTGCATAGGACCTTTCGACGGCACCGAAATGTGTTCAAAACAAAGCTTTTATTTCATAAGGTAGCGTACGACGGGAGTCCAACCAATGACACCAGGAAAATGTCGTGACTCGAACCAGAGGGTGTGAATGACAGTAGTCATCCTTCCGCGCCATGTGGATGGACCGAAAACGCGTGGAACGGCAAAAGGACATCGCAGATTGTGGCAAAGCTTAATGTAAACTTTTTATCGGCAATGACCACAACGAGTTCGGAGGACTACACGATCGAAGCCATGATGGCGTCCATCAAACTTAGCCAGCCCACTCCGGATGCTGCTCGTACTGAAAAGCAGTCGGCCCAGGTGCGGATTTCTGTTTTCCTCTCCGCTGCTGAGGAAGGACGGACCAACGCAGGCAGCCTCATCAAAAAAATTAAACGGCAGTTCGGAACGGCTTCATAGACAAGCTCAAAGGGCCGATTCAGGGTCGCCTTCTAAACCGCCGCTGCAGAATACCGTCAATGTAGCCAACGAACTAACAGAGTCACAGTTGAAAATATGCAATCTGGTTTTAAAAGGGCACAAGAATGTGTTTTTTACCGGTGCTGTAATTGTGAACATCTACAGTTTTTTTTCATACGTGTGCATGCAGGTGGTGCCGGAACTGGGAAGTCTCATTTGCTCGTTCAACTCATAGCAGGCCTTCGCGGAATCCACAGCGAAGAGAACGCTGTCGCAGTTACTGCCCCGACTGGCATTGCTGCCGTGAAAATTAACGGATGTACCCTCCATTCGTTTGCTGGCGTTGGTCTTTTCAATGATCCCGTGAAAGATATCTGTTTCAAAGTTTTGCAAAGCGGAAAGGCACGCTTGAGATGGGAAAATACAAAAGTCCTTATCATTGATGAAATTTCAATGGTTGACGGTGAGTTCTTTGATAAGTTGGAGGAGGTAGCTCGCGAAGTGCGTCGCATTAAGAATCCGTTTGGAGGAATCCAGGTAATTATTTCATCTATGGATCTGCTGAAACTTCATTGTTAACGCTTGATCAGCTTGTAGTAACCGGCGACTTCTTTCAACTTCCGCCAGTTGCGAAACAGAAGAAATTTAAGTTCGCCTTCGAGGCTAAATCTTGGTCCAAATGCCTTCCTTATGTGATTGAGGTGAAGTGTGGAAATTGTGATGTGCCCCTGATCCATCCTTAGTTGAAGGAAGTCTTTCGCCAAAAAGACGAAATTCTCGCGTCATTGCTAAATGAGCTGCGTTTGGGTGCTCCGACCCCTAAAGCCATAAAAATGTTCGAAAGTTTGACTCGTCCGCTGGAAAACAAAGATTTTCTGCCAACTGAACTTTTCGCAACAAGAGATGAAGTAGCAGCTGCAAACAAATTTCGCTTATCCCAACTGGGCGGGCCGGAGTATACCTATCAGGCAGTCGATTCTGGAGACAAAACTTTGAAAGGAAAGCTCAATGAGTCATGTCTGGCGCCGAATACTCTTGTACTGAAAGTTGGAGCGCAAGTCATGTTGCTAAAGACCTTTCTTTCCAAAGAATCATTCAAATTATTCAACGGTTCTACAGGAATTGTTACCGCTTGCCATGATTATGCGGTGACTGTGAACTTCGCAGTCGGCGATCCCTTTGGAAGTGTACGAAGTTGTGACATTTCGGTTGTTGACTTTAACGTGAACGACGCGAGCGGCAAACAAGCGACACGCAGTCAGATCCCTTTGATGCTCTCATATGCCATGACTTTTCACAAGAGTCAAGGGCAAACACTTCAATTGCTGAAGGTTGACTTGGCTAATGTTTTTGAAAACGGTCAATGTTATGTTGCCCTGTCTCGCGCGACAACCTTGGAAGGTATGCAAGTGCTCAACTTCAATGCATCCAAAGTCAAAGCGGATCGTCGCGTTTTAGATTTTTATTCTAAAATAGAAAAAATCTAAATCGAGTAAAACGGGCAATTTCCCGTGAGGGTAGTGCGACGCATTGAATAGCAGTTTATTGTTTGAACCCGATTGTAGATATCTTCACGCAAATTTCACATAAATGGTGACCATCCCACCCATGCTCGCCCCAAAACGTTTGGATCCATCGCCAAGTCGACGAGACAATCCACTTGCTCTTTTGGAGTCTCACAGATGCGGCCTACTTGCGCTCGGGCGTTTATTGTCGAGTCTCCCATTAAGGCAGCCCTCATTGCCTTGAAAAACTTGCGCTTTTCGTGACCAATGGCAAGCTCGTCAGCTGTGATATCTTTGCCCTGAAAGTTAAAAATGCAAGTCATGTACCAAAGATCATACAAATGCAGTTTTCCCCGTTGAGTTTCCTTTTAGCTATTTCGAGCTTCTGTTGTGGATACCATTCCGGTGCTGTCAATGAATCTGGCATCGCACCCAAGGAAACCGAGCTTTTCCCTGAAAATCTTCAGCAATCATCTCCTCAAGTTTGCCTATATCACCTTGCTTCTTTATCTGATTCGCTGCAAACTTTCGCCATTCAACCAAAGGTTCGTTCACAAAAATGTTCAGTGAGTTCAACAGACGGTCTTTTCCTTCTCGGATTGCTGGACCACGCTTAAATGAGGTCTATCAAGTAGTTTATCTCACCTGCGAGGACATTCGCCATTGGAGGCACGATCAAGCTTTCGACACCGAGAGGAAGCAAGAACTTTTGCATTTGATCCGTTAGTCTGAATGGCACCAGCTCAGGAACAGGTAAAACTTCAGTGGCCGATCTTAAAGAAATCCTTAGCTGCTTCATAAAGCATGGCTTTTAACAAACCCAAACGCATGTCCGAAATCAATTCCAATTATTTTACCGCTTTTCAAATCAACTAGAAAGTTATCCAAATGCCGGTCACCAATTCCCAAAAGATACGAGCAAATGTTCAATGCCGCTAAGCTGTTAGCGAATTCTGCTCGAATGTGGAAAAATGCTGGAGCTGACACAGCCATCTTTATGAAAAACTGCCGAAGGTAAGAGTCACGGTTTTTGCTCCAAATCGATTGCATATTCGCAACCACGTTCTTTGCCGTGGCAGTTGAAAGGTATGGCTCGTAACCTAGACTCATTCAGACGGCCAAAAAACACAGTCGTTGGCAAAACTCACTGGCAACAAACGATTGGCCTGACTTTCCGTGCTTTTGAATGAATTCTCCGAACAAAGACATCGCTTCATTGAACTTTTTGTCAAAGGCAGGATTGTCGGCGAAGCAAGCCTTCAAAGGTTTCGTTCCGTCAACCCATTCAATAAGCCCGAGCGAAGTACTCATAGGAATGACCTGACAAAACATATTAGATGCACCAAAGAACCATGAAAAAACCTTGTAAGTGGCAATGTTCACACGGTTTCGAGAGCAAAAAGGGTTGCGCGATATCAATTCGTTCATAACCCCGAACATCTGTTCAATTCTTTGGTCGAGACGAAGATCTTCACCGCCTTTGACAAGCCATGGGTACTCTTTTTCATCCGTCCCAATCATGACAATCTTTTTTGGACGACGCATCGAAGACATAACAAGGACATTCGGATCGAAATTTGCGATTTTGACATGGTCTGCTGGATAGGGTTCTCTCAAGCCGGTATATTGACCAGGAACCTCAAGCAGTTCTGAGTCCTGATATATCATTAAATAGAGGGAAAAAAGGAACAAAAGCATCGTATACTGACATCAAAATTTCCAATTTGATACTGGTCCAGCCAGGTCGAAAATGACTTCACCAGATTCTTTCCCGGTTTCGACTCCGCTTCTGTGCCGAATTTCTCTCTATAGCTCTGTAGCTCCTTCAGCTTTTTATCATCGAGTTTCTCCCCGCCACCAAAAATTCCAGAGATCTTGGACGAATGCTTTTCTGCAAACTTTCTCACAATATCGCCAGCCCTACGCGTATCAAAGCATATCAATTTGAAGTCTTCAAACGCCTGCTTGAGAGCTGATCTTTTGTTTGGCAAAGAAGAGCTCAACAAGCTTTCGACTCGGTCACAAAGGTCTTTATAAATGTGGACGGGATCTTCGAGACGCCGTAACTCTAGCGCAAGGCGATCATATGCATCTGATTGAATGATTCTACGAATCTTTTCCACCATTTTCTCATTCTCTGAACCGACGGATGAAAAGGTGTATTGCTCGCAGCTGATAGTAAATGGAAACCGAAGCGCGTTTGGATATTGGTCTGCAATCTGGAGCAAAAAAAAAAAATCAGAAAAGACAACCAATAACACGAGGGTTCCGCGTACTCTCATAATGACTGGCAAAACAGCAATTCCTGAAGGTTTATCGAGTAAAGCAGTCAGTTGAGGAAGCCATTTCATAAACATCCAGGTTGGGCATTCCAGAGAGTGCTTTTGAAACTCTTCGTTCAAATGAGGGTGCTGCATCAAAAGCTGCAACAATCTGGGAAAGAATTCGATGGCTTTGATGGAGCCGATGTTCATAGCCTTCAAAACGCTGTATAAAACGATCTTGGCGGGTTCACGCTGAAGATCCACGGGCAAGTTCAGAGATGCATCTGATTCAATCGTTTTGAGGCATTTGTCAACGAATACACCAAGCTCCAACAAGCCTTTTTGAAAAGGGGCTGGAGGTAAATCAAAGCTATGAAGCAATTGCATGTTTGTTTTGGAGCGACCGAAGAAAAACGTGTACAAGTCTTGTTTCGACTCCAGCTTTTTTCCGTTCGCAAACTTCGTGATCGCTTTGCTAGACGCAACACTTTCAAAAAAGGAATCGTTTGCTTTCAAACTTTCGGACGATGAACCAAGCTGAGATAGCAACCGGATTTCCAGAAGCATGAACTTCATTTGCATTAGATTGGACGTGTTCCTTATGGATTTCTTGGGAGATCCGTCAACAAAACTTGGGATTTACATGAAAGATTACCTTATAATAGTCCATGTGTCGAGCCAAGTTACTTACAATCTCAAATCGCTTGAAGAATTCTCTTTCGTGCTCGCATTTCATCAATTGGAGTTTATAATATTGTGCCATGAATTCTGGATCAAAAACCCCAGCCTCTGGCGTTGCAGTTTCAAGCCAACGGTCCGCCACATCAAATAACTTTTGAGACGCAGCAGCTTTCGCCATTTTTCTGGAATACAACAGATCGTTGGAAGAACAAAGGGTCTTGAATTCATTTGCAAATTCAGGAGAAAATTTTGATTCTGTGTCAATGAAATCAATAGCCATTTCAATCATACGCTTGCGCCCAATGATAACATCATCCCATATAGATATAGAATCGACGGAGGAAGGATATCTGCAGGAAACAAAGATATAAATATGAATCCCATCATTTGCAATTACCTACCTGGATTGCCACTCTCTGAAAAGTTTACCGGTATTTATATCATCGAATGCTTGGGATTTTAAATCTTTTGCGAAAGATAAGAATTCGTCCAGTTCAAAAATCTTTGGTGGGTTGAGTCTCATAACGCACAGAATGGCCAGCATACCGGCTGCAGGGTCATCAGTTTTTCCTCCCGGGGGATCGATAGATTTGTGTTTATCTCTGAAAAACTAGTGATGAAAGACTGCCAAGATTGGTCCACATAGTGACGTGTCAGATCAAAATCTTTCAAAAAGAACAGAGAGTAAGTCGTGATATCAAACAGGTTTGAATTTTCGAGGAGGGACCTAAAAACATAACACTCTCAGTGACGCCAAAAAGGTTTAACCACAAACAGCTTTCTGGTGTCCTTTCTGGCAGAATCTAAAAAGGCTTTTACAGGATTTTCGTCCGAAGATGTCCAAGGAGAAAACGTTCCTATAAGTGGGTGAACAACTAACTTTCAAACCATTCACAAACCATCAGACGTAATTCGACCGTCAAATAATTTCAAGTGGGAGCGGAGGAAAAGGCTTAGGTAAGGATCCCTTTTTGCATCGTCCCAGACAGCTTCAACTTGCTCTTCCAAATCCTCGACAACGCACGACGCTAATAAACTCCATTCTCCCAACTTATTCATACATTCAAGACGCCGAACAGTCCACAAAGTTGGCTCACAATCGTTGATTTCCAAATTTTCGCCATTCAGGCCCTCAATGTACTTCTGCTTGGCCACTTCGTAATTACCAAGCATCTCGGCGTTAATTGCTTCCTTAGTAATATTTGATGATGAAATATGGGACTGATAGATACTCTCGTAAACTTCATAATTTTTTAAATCTTTAAAAAGTTTTGCAAGGTTGACCCATTCCTCAGGACTCCTTTTTAAGTTTCGAGTTAAAGACTTCATACGCTTCGATTCCTTTCCAAATAGGCCGTTTTGAATGCCATGCTCCACAACCAGTGAGCCTAATTCAAAATTGGAGCTTCTTGAGGCAACATTTGAGATCAAAGCTGGATCAGAAAACTGAATGGCATCTGTGTTTTGTAACATTATATCCAGTAAGCAGCCGACCACGGAAGGAGTCATCATCGTTGAAGACTTGAATACAAAGTGGATTCCTTCCGCGACAACTTCTGGTTTCAGCTCAGCAGAATGCGAACCCATCTTAACAATTATCAAAGTGAGCAATTGTCTAGCGACGTCATTGTCACGAATCGCAAGAGACTGAAGAGGTTCAATGATATCCCGATACGAGATCTCAATATCAGGCAATTCTCCTTCTCGATATTTGCGGTAAATTTTCACATTCCGCTGTGTTGCCAGCTTTTTGAACTTTTCAACATTCCTTGATTCCACCTTTTTGCGCTCCGTTTCATACGCGAAAGATGAAGTCTCCCGCTTTGCAGCGTAATTTCTTCTGAGAGGTCCTCGAGTGCTGCTCTTATTAATTTTCGAAAATTTTTGAGAAACAAACCTCCGGTCTGCAAGCGGCCTCGGGGAGCTTTTGTTGAAGTCTTCAAATTCAGATACCGACAGCGAAAATCGAGAGCGAGCGTCCTTGGCACTTATATCTGAAGCGAGTTTAGATAGAGCACAACAGGTGTCCTCAAACCTTGAGTTGGAGTCCAAACAAGCTCTTGAGTCATTCTCAATACACTTCCAACATCAGGCATCGACAAAGCCCTGTCTTGTTGTGTTGCAGCAAAAAGGGGCAGCATGGAAGAGCTCCGTTCCCATGATAAATCCACGACTATATCGCGGTCATTGAATCGGGCTTCAGGAAGTCCTCGGTCATATACTTTTTGTTCGAACATTGGAGTCAACTTGCAAGCATCCATTAAGAAATGCATCGTGCATTTCAAGAAGCTGTCCTCAATATCAGGAATGTACCAAGTTCTACGGAATAATCAGTGAAAAGAATGAGATAGGATTGAAACCTGAGAATTTCAATGAATCTTTCGAAAATAGTGTTGCTGCTGAACACTTTGGAATTGAAAAATTCCAATAAACTTGATTTGATTCCTTCATCTGAATCGGTGAGACCTTTCAAAAGTGAAAATCTTATTGAATTCTTCAAAACCGGATTGAAACTTGCAAAGTTGTTCGTCTCAAAAAGCTTGTGTGACATGGCGAAAAAAGCCGCCCTACAGCGATCTGATGGGTGCTCCACGAACAGCTCCACTGTTTTGGTGTGGAACATTTCGACTTGCGATGGTGTCAAAGACGGTGCGAGTACAGCCATTATACTCAAAAAATAAGTCTGAAGTTCTTCATCGCCGCTAAACAAAATGCTGTCGACATCCAGCCCTAAAATTTCCGTGAACAAGTCAGGTATTTCGTCCGCCCAGCAAAGAATTGCCTCCAAAGCTTTTGCTTTCTGTTCTAAGTCCAGGCTATGAAACAGGCTCAAAAGCATCTTGTATTGTGCCTTCAAGATTAAGGGATAATTCACGCTAATTCGATTCACGATAGTGACAAATGCTTTCTTATCTGACGTACTTCGTTTACGGCAAATTTCATTTACCGTTGCTGCCCAAAGGCTGCCTGAGGAACTTTTCCCAAGGAACTTTAACAATTCTCCGAAGCATTCAGCCAAAGGCGAATATAATTCTTTGGACTTCGCTTCTGCTAGCATCGTCCCCATCAAATTATAAAAGTCATTTTCGGAGAAAATGCGGTCGGAGAGTGACCTTGGATCGTAAGGGCAAATATTGTTGGCGACGAAGACTTGAAATATGTACACCCCAGTCAAGTTTTGGTACTTTCCGGCCTTCGGTGAGTCGTCCCATTTTGCGTTCAGATGATCAAAAATTACGTCCTTATTTAAAAGAATTATCTACAGTTTCGACTGTTAAAACAGTTGTTACCGTGGGCGCAACACCCAAATGTTTCCAATTCTCAACCAACACCCGGACGATCTGCAAATTATTTCGGATCGTGGATTTCGATTCGCTGTTGCAGTTACGAGTAATCCATTTTAACGTCCTTAGAACTAAATCGCGATCTGGTGTTCCTGTTATATCGGATTGTTTTGTCCATTCCATCAACAACAAGCACAAATCCTTGTTCAGATCATTTTAGGGGTTTGATTACAAAAATAGCAACAAACTTGAACAAAATAATTGATGCCGTCACCAAATGAATCTGCCTCACATATTAATTTCGCTATAGGCCGCCACCAAAATCTGGAGAACGGCAAGAATACTTTTGGAATATTGATTACAATTTTAGCAACGAATAGGCGGATATTGATGTGAGTTTCGGGTTTCTCAATTTTCGAGAAAAGGCTTTTCATCCAGGAAGGCATTTCTGGGTCATCTCTGGCTGAAGGCAAGCGGAGAATGACTGACAGGAAAGCTTTCATGCAAATATTTTCGTTAATCAAATCCTGTTGATGTTATTTCAGTTTCATTCATCGAACGACGGATACCAGGTCAAGTTCTTCAAAATTTGTTTGCTCAGAACCGTACGCGAACGTGGAGAGATACTGAGGCCCAGGAGCTGAAGGATCAAACGAAGATGACACGGTGGAAGGTTTGAGTGGTGAAACTCCAGAGTCGCGTTTGAATAACGACTTCATTTGACTTAATGAACTATCGGCCAAGAACTGCGTCGACAAATACTTCACAGGATTTCTCGAAATCAAGTGTTCGGTGAAATCTTTTACCGCCAGCCGCGGCAGCGGAAAGTCCAGTTCACTCCTTATGAAAATAAGATTCTGCATATCTGTCAGTGAAACTAAATATTGAGGTGAGCATACGGTGATATCGATGATGTTCTCCCATAAAAGTGGCTTTTCTACAAACAAATAAGAATTGAATATGTCCGCTTTCGTCGTGTTTTGCGTGGAAAGCAAACATGCAGCCACAGAATTGAAGGCACATTGATTTGCCAACAATCTGAAAGGAGAAATGGATACATCGTCAGAACGCTGCTTCTTCTTGAAATCCACACCGGCTTTTATCAGTGAAACAGTAAGTTCCTTTTCTCCAGATTTTGGAGCAACGAATGCACACAATATTTTTCCAGACGACGAATGAAGATGTTGCGAAGGGATACGCTGATAGATGTCAAGCAAATGATATTTGATAAATTCTCACCTTATAAGCCAGTTCCATCAGCAAAAAGCAGACCGACTTGTTCACGAAAGTATCTTTGATTTCGGAATCGTTTTCACTTGCACTGCTCGCAAGCACAGCCATAATCTCTTGAACTTTAGCAGCATAGAAATCAGTCACATGCTGCAACTGCCCGAATTGCAATACTGGGATCAACAGAGTCCTTGCAACGTTTATACGATTTTCTGGTGCAATTCTTCTTTCAATGCTTAATCTGAAATACAATTTCTCAGAAAAATTCGTCTTGAAATAGAATACCTAAATCCTTCCTCAGCGAGTTCTAGAAATAGCTTGGCCGAAATATTGGAAACTTTTTTCGACAAAGATTCGATAAACTGAGAATTGAACGGATGCTTTGGATCACGGCATAAATGGATTATCAGGCATTTTTCCAGCAGGATTGAGTTAGCCGCCTGCCCCATCGAAAATATCAACCGACTCATCGCAAGACGATAATCGCCGAATCTATTTGAAACGAGTAAATTTTTAAAATGTCATAATTGAATAGGGATTACTGTTCACTGTATTCTTCGACATTTTTGGAAGCCAAAGGAAACTTCTCGCTGATGATGCTCCTCAAGCAATCTTCGATCTTTAACGTTTTCGAAGGGCAGATCACATAAGGAAGAAAATCGAATAATTCATTGAGTGTTCCAAGAGACGACTTGCTGCTGAAGACAATGAAAAAGTCTTCCCAAAACAATTCCGTCAAGCCATCTTTCGCGGCGCTCGAACTTTGAAAGAGAATATTCCGCCAGAATTTTAATAGCGGATCATCTCCGTTGCGACGATAAACAGAAACAGTCGCTTTACAAAGGTCGGAGTTGGAAATGAGCTGAATGAATTTTAAATTTATGGAACGGAAAAAGAACAGTGCAAACCTTGGCCAAAAAAGCCTCGAATTCGTGCTGATGTTTAATTTTCCAATTTGTTAACCAACGGAAAAAATTGTCCATCATCAAGGCAGCAAATGATGGTTCACCAGCTGGAGGTAATTCCTCCTTCAGTGTTGCCCAATTCTTGACTATTGCCAGATTGATGACGGAACTTAAATTTTGGAGTATCTTTCGGTCCGCATAGCAGGCTTTCAGTAATTGTTGAAAACACCAGCAGCCCATTTCAGCGCTGTTCAGACATTCCATTATCATTTCTTCCGCAAGCCTCTTTCGTAACAAGTTTGGTCCATGTGAAAGGCTAAGGGCATTCTCCAAAACTCTTTCAAAGTAACTTTTCAAAGTAACCGATTGCTGAGACAAAAGTTCTGATAGTAACTCGCACTTATGGACGGCACTCAACCCACGCACCATCTGCTGGGCCTTTGCTGTGACAAAATGCGAGTCTTCGTTGATTTTTCGCAAATCATGTTCGGAATCCAATAAGAATTGAGCCAATTCTGCAAACATTTTGGTTCTAATTTCCTTCCCAAGACTTTTTTTGAAAACTCCAAGAAATTCGACAATCCTTACAGATATCTCTTCTTTTGCTTCTTGCTTTCCCAAGTCAAACCCGAGAAGCGCGGGCTCGAAAACGAATTTCGCGAGTACCGCGAAAATTTCAGTTGAATGAAAAATTGGATCGAGGACATCGCTATTCCCTGAAATTTTGACAAGTGCAGAGTGCAAAAGTTCGAAGATTTTGAGGATAATGAAAGCGTGTTCATCGTTTAAGTTGGAATCTAAGTTGCGCCAGAATGAATTTATCGACTTTGCTAACCCTGACGCCAAACTTCCGAAGATAGCCGACGGCGAAATTGCGCAACGGTCTGTCAGATACCGGTACACAATCAAAGCAGATCTGAACTGTCGCCGCCACGTCACCAATTTTTCCGACGGAGTGGAAAAATCAATGGACTTCAGGTCGAACAAATTAAAAAGGTAATTTGCGTTTTTCGCTAATTGACTTCTAATCCATTCACTCACACCTGCACCATTGTCAGAAACTATTGCGAAACTACACCTACTCCTAACCCGTTGTTTTTGAGACAAATTTGTCGAATAATTCAATGCATTTGTACGAGTACTCGAGTTCTTTGCTTCCAACTTCCTCAAATAACCATTGAATGAGCGATTGCAAATCCGCAGTTGCCAATTGGGGGATTTGTCGGCGGTAGATGCTTTTCTTTAAAAAAATATCAGATTTCACAAAAACTATTTTCGACATATTGTCTATGGCTGTCTTTGCCAGACGGTGGGTTCCTGAAAATGTATCAAAAAACAAAAAATTGTAAAATTTAAATACCCAAAGAACTACTGTCAGCCTCAGAAAGCTTCAAACTAAAAAGTAAATGATGCAAAATTTCGAAAGTAAACACATCAATCAGTGCATTGCTTTCACGAAATATAGTATAAATTCTATTGACGATGACAGATGCACTTAAGCGCTTCGTGGGGCTAGAATGTTTGCAAAGCAAGTAGAGTCTCTTAAAAAGTGATTTGGCGTTGATTGGATTGTTTTCCAGCTCGTTTTCTGATGCATGTTTTATCGACCACTTAAGATACTCAGCTATGCATTCAGCACCGAACTCTCTCAGCTGAAGAAATGGCTAAGCGAGAAAAGGTCAGAGAAAACTAACCGGCCCGTTTGTACTGGAAACAGAATCGAAGCAGCTTTGAAGGAGAGCCATCGTTTCAGGGTTTTCGTATTTGCTGTTTTTTGTGAACCAATGGATCAGTTGCATCACCATCGGCTGGAAAAGTTCTCTCGTGACTTTGTCCAAGTCAACTGCGAGTCGCAAAAACACAGGAAAAAGCTTGATGTAAGTTTTGTGATACGGGCTTCTGGATTCTTTCTCTGGCCGATTCATTTGACTTTTTCCAATCATGAACATTGTCAACGCGTGCAGCAACTCATTTGCAGCAATTTTTGCTTTCCTGTCGGGAGAAAATTCTGCCAGCTCAGCAATACGAGGAAGCATGTCATCTACGCAACGTGTTAGACTATAAAAGAACAATCACTTACCAAGAGATAAATCAAATATGGCTTCTTTAAATGGCAACGGAAACTTCAAATTTCTTTCTGGATCCCAAACTAACATCGATTCATTTGCAGACGTGTCAAATAGCAATCGGTTGTCCTGTCCTATCTTTCCCAGAAATTTGACTATGCGGATTTGCACTTTCCGGAGGTTTGAAATGGTTTCAACATCCATCTGGTCCCGCAATTATAATGAGAATCATCGCAAACTTCATGTCAAACCTCTTGGTTGTCGAATCCATGTATTTTCAAGTGTTTCGTTCGCTCCTTTCCACCTCGTTTCGTGACTCTTTTACTACTTCTACTTGATTCTTGTTGTTGAGCGGCATCATCTTCGAGTTCAAGCATTAAATAGTCATTGAAGGCGGGAAGCACCAGTGCAAACACATTCTTCAAGTCTTTTTGGTCAATTGCACTTCGACTAGAAATCCAATGCTCCAGAGCATCAAGAGAAACGATCGCCAGAGGTGTGTATACCAGTCCTAATTTCAGCGCCTGCACAATTGGACCACACAGCCTGGTCACACTAACAATCTGTACTGGACATGCTAAAACCATTTTAAGGCAAGAAACGAGCAGATCGTCTTTGAATTGTCTCATTCTGAGCAGCGTATCGGAAATATATTCCGAAAACAGGTGGTGTGCGGCACTCTGATCCTCAGACATCAACGGACTTGTATCAAGATCCTGGGTTATTCCATAATTATGAATGAAAGACGGATAACACAATACCATCTGATAATCCGCTATAATTTCGAAAAACTTCAATTTTTCAGCAATGACTAAAATCGAAGCCATAAGTTTGTAAAATCCGCTGACAACAGGATGAGCACGCGAATAAGCTACAAATTTTTGCCCTGCAACAGTAATCCATTTTTCAAACAAATTCAGGGCCAACATTGGCAATAAGGTCTCGCACAGAGAAACAAAGTTCACAAATATTGCAAAATCCGCTGGAGTTTCAGCGACAATTTTTGACGAGTCCAGAGGAAATTCATTCACTGCACCGTTTATATTTGCCTCCTCGTTTTGATTGGCTTCTGAATTTGCTTCGCGAACGGAAAAATTCAAGTTGTCAGGAAACTCCAAAATGGCTGCCATCATTCCATCATAGAGTGCTTCATGGAATTCTCTAATATCATCGGACGATGGAAGATTGGCGTCCGCAGAAAAAAGTGTGCCCCAAAACGTCAAATACACCTTCCAAAGCGGCTCTCGGGCTTCGATAACGAGAACGTTCGCATCAAAATTTTCGTCGTCTTTAACGCAAGAGATTATGAGTAGATCCTTAACTGATTACATTCAGCGGAATGGCGAGAAAATTAATGGAAAACAAACCAAGTTTATTCCAAACTTGATCTAATAAAGACAATCTTCGGAGTTCTTGAAGTAGTTCTGCGAAAGACTTCGCGAGAGGAATTCGATAGTATACCCGCATTTTTGGAAAACTTATCATCATCGAAATCGACAACTCCTCTTGATTCAAAACTGTGTCAAAAGAAAATCGCAACGAAAGGACTCGCCTATCGCATTGAGAAATGAGCCATCGAGGTTGTTAACTTCTTTTGCGATCAAAGTGAAAGCGTTGATGAACGCAGAAATGTGTGCGAATTTGGCATCTTGTGACCTTGTAGAAAGGAGTGAATTTTGTTGACTTTACGTAGTGCATACCATGATGCCAGATACGACAGCTTTCCTGTGAGAATCTGCTGCAGTTCGTTCAATTCTTTGTTTGACAATAAAACTTTGCACGGCGCTGCAAACATTCCAAGCCCTCTGACAGCATAAGAAAAATCGGAATGAGAGCTGCCCTGGGCATTGATTGCGTCCACAAAGTCTTTCACAAACATCCAGAATATCTCGATCTCGGTGTTGCTTGATTCCAGGCTGCGAAGCACTAAACATTGGGAAACCTGAAAGGATTAGATTATTGACTTTTGAAGCAAGAAAAACCTGTCTTAAGAAAGCAGAGCTGGCTGAAAATCCCAACTTTGAAATATCGCGATTGGTATGAGCTTGCATTTTCTTGAGGCAGTCATAAAGAAAGTATATTGACTGCTTGTCACTGCAAAATTGGGCTCGGAATTTTTCCGCATGATCCCGAATAAAAACCATTCCTGCTTTTGGCACAGAGTATCGAGTCTGGTTCTCCAAAGGAATGATCATCAACTTAATAACAGTGAAGATGCCGGTAGATTCGGCTGATTTGAATTAGACCAGACAAGACAGACTATCAAGCATCCATCAAACCTGGCGTAACTTCAAACGCGTGCAAGTAATTCGAAAGCCCAAGGACAGATCCAGCAAGCAATTCCATATCTGGATTAGCGCTTTTGATGCATGTGTTCATTGTGTTCAGGAATCGCCGTTTCAGTTGGTTTGGGTCTTGCTTGTCGATGGTAAAAGATTCGGGATAATATCGGACAAGAACTCCATAAAGTTCCAAAATCGCACACTTAACTGGAAACAAATCAAATGTTTCCTCGAGCAAAGTTGCATTTACCGGACGACACTAGCTTCGATTCACCTTGAACATACGCCTGAATGAATCTTTTCGTCATCGCCTCAACAGTCTTTGCATCAAGAAGCGAGCATTCCACTAGTGCTACCAGGGCTGCCACTGCATTTCTTTTTACCGCAGACATCTCCTTCGAATTGGAAAAAAACAACCAACAGACAGCCTAACCAATTGGGCATGGCATTTGTGACGCGCCAATACGATCAATTCTCTACGCACCTGGACGTCGATCGCATGTTCTTTTGACACATAGCCCTTCCTGACCAAGTCCGCAATTAAGTCAAACGCCGCGGCTTTCGCCTTTGTCGGAAGAGCCTCGCGGTTCAACTTTAGAGCAGCCAGAATTCCTGTTTTCTTGTTGAAAAGCTGAGACTTGGCGAGCCCTGATTCGCGACTCAGCTATAGTAGGTTTCGCGGGTCTTGATTTGCAAGGTGCAAACCTTTAGCGGAGGCATTTTCACTGGCGGCTTCGATTTGGGCGATGCGTATGGACAGATCCATGACGCAGGCTTCTGCACCATCCGCCCGCGAGGACAATGCCTCCAGAGCTGACGCGATGCTGAGGCTCATTTGAGGAATTATTTGTTTTTGCACTGGCCGAAAGGGCCGACGACCACATTCGCCTTGTCGATTAACGTTGTGTTGACGGGATGCCTAGCTCGCGATATGAGCAAGGCAGTAACTCGGAGGTCTTGATCCAAAAAACTTGCTGTGAAAATTCAAAGCATGCCTCCGGTTAGTCGCCGTGGCCGTCCCACGGCCAGCCCAAACGTTCTGTGGAATTATTGTTGGCGCAAAGCAGATGCAAGCAGAAGACATCAAAGTGCGTGTGGGGCGAATGAAGATATATCCTATCGTGCTGAAGGATTGAGCTGTTCGCTTTTCTTCTTTTCAAATGGCGTCGTATTTCCGATGCAGCCAGTGACGAAACATAAGACCTCTAGTGCATGGTCCCGTGTAGTCTTTTGTCGTGGGGGATTGGGTCGAGATTGACTTGTGCAGAAAGCTAAGCAAACACAAATTCTATTCGGCATCTTAATTCTCGAAGAGGAGACTGGCGCCAAAGAAGTAAGAGGGGATTGATGATCGTTTGTTCAATTTTGATTGGAAAGGACTTGCGAGATTCTGAATTTCTCTTTTGTAAATCCCGCGATTTGGTAGCCCTGGACTCTGTCCTTTCCGAGCATTAATCGCCATCTCATATGCAACATGTAGATAACTAATCAATCTGTCATGACAACATTGCGCCGATCAGCAATGGAGCGCCGCGAGCAGGATTTGCGCCGCCAGCAATTCCAACGGGAAGATCTCATCAAACAGCTAAACCACGACATTGTGCTTGGTTCAAATCTCGGAAGCGAAGAACGTGTGGAAAACTTGCGTAGATTGAAGGAGCAAAAGCGACGCGAAGAAGAAGAAAGAACTCGCGCACAGCTTGAGGAGGTATTTTATTTGGGACTCGACTCGATTTTAAATCGTTCAACACAGAATGAAAGACAGAGAGCAGAGCGTCAAAAGAGGGCACAACAGGAGCTTGAGGCTGTTGAGAAAATGGCGTGGATACAGGATGATTTGGTCAGGGAAGAAAAGCTTCGACAGAGTATTCGCAAAAACAGTGTTGAGCTCCGTGATTTGGAAAAAAAGCTGAACTATGCGTATATGAACAAAGAGCGCGCCTTGCAAATACAAGAAAAACAGCTGTTTTTGCGAAAAGAGCAGGTAACAAATTTCTCAGTGGCCACTTGCCTTATGATTTTTCTCCAGATCGCCGAAGCTGAACGAATCAAAGAAATGAATGAAAAACTTGCGAGAGAAAATCAGAAAGCGTTGGAGGACGAAAAAAAGGCCTACGAAAAGAGTTTGGCATATCAATATGCTCTTCAAACCCAGCTTGTCGAGTTCGAAAACAGAAAGCTTGATGAATATGAACTATTTTTGAAGGAAAAGGCAATGGTTGATGCCGTGGTGGCGAAAATTTTGGCTGAAGATGAAAGGTTTGTTGATTTCGATCGGCATAACTGAACGACGGTTCAGAGAACTCCAAAAACGCCTACAAAAACAGCGAGAAACAAAGCAGTTTATTGAAGAATATCTGCTGGAGCGTGAGCAGTGGAGACACGATGAACATGAAAGGCAACTTGCAGAAAACAGAAAAATTGAAGAGTACGCGAGAATGCAAAATGAGCGGGAGCAAAACATCAAGAATAAGCGGGCAAATATGGAAAGTGAGAAAAACATTATCTACGACCGGGTTCGTGTTTTGTTTCTACGAGCTTCATAATCCAACTTCATTTCAGCTCGCATCAGAAATGGAAAGGAAAGAGAGAGAAAAGGCAGAGCTAGAACAACTTCGTGTTGATTTATACCAGGAAGAAGAAGAGGAAAGAGCGCGACTGAAAGATGAAGAACTTTTGAGAACTCGCATTCGGAAAAGACTCGAACTCATCGACGCTTACCAAATGCAAGTCGAAGATAAGAGGCGACGTTTTATGCAACATCAAGAAGAGGAAGCCGAATTTCGTCGGAAGGTTTTTGTTTGTTTTTTTTGACGAAGTTCAACGAAAATTCCGCAGATGATGGAGAAATTCGCGCATGATGAGCATCTAGAACAATTGAATGCACAACGCCGTAGAATGAAACAGCTTGAGCACAAACGTGCGGTGGATGCGCTCGTTGAGGAAAGAAGAAAGTTAATGCAGGAGGAGTTTAACCGGCAAATGGAAGAAAATGCGAAGGAACGCATGCTGGAAGAATATAGGCAGCAAGTTATTGAGCAAGAACGGCAAAGAATGCTCCATGAACATGCATCACACCTGTTAGGCTTCCTTCCAAAGGTATTATTCACAATTGCTGAAATGAGAATGAACTGGTTTTACAGGGCGTGCTGCGCGATAACCGCGACTTGGCCCTTTTTGACGAAGAGTTTCGTCGGAAGTTTGAAAGTACATCGTTGAATACAAAAGAAGAACAGTGAAAACATTTTGTTGACATTTTCCGCCTGCGAATCTGTTACGCCTGTCTCCTGTACAACGTCCCTGTCGCTGTTAAAATGGCCACCGCCCGTATCAAGAAAGAGATTGCTCAATGCATGGCGCCAGATTCTCCTGTTAAGGTATGCGCGGACCAGCGTTTTCACCTGGTTCCGAACTGCCGAACTGTCCTCATGAGTTTCAAAAGGTCGAAATGATAGGAGATACCATTACACATTTGAAAGGATCATTTAAGGGTCCCGAGGGAACACCGTACGATGGAGGAGTCTTTGAAGTGGACATTCAAAGTGAGGGTATCGTTATGGAAATAGAATGTAACATGGTCCATCCAGTTTCACAAGAATATCCTTTTAAACCACCTCAGGTGATTATATCGCGTCTTTTTTAATGCGGTTTCTAATAGTTCCCACAGATGAAATGTATGTCTTCCATCGTTTCCTCTTTCCGTTCATTCACCGAATCCTTTGCGAAATTGCGACCCGACCCCCAACAGTCATAACAAAGGTCTACCATCCAAAGTGAGGCTATTTTATTATTTTGTCGCATCTTCCAATTATATTTCGACAGCGTGAGCAGTCAAACTGGAGGTACATTAACTGGAAGAGTACATTTTTGTTACTCAATCTACCCGTAGCAATTTGCTTGGATATCCTCAAGGACCAGTGGAGTCCCGTTCTTACTCTGAAAACTGCTTTGATTTCACTGCAATCGCTGATGAGTGATCCTGCTGCAGATAATCCACAGGACGCGATGGTATCAACACTCAGGTATTTCCGCAGTATTGAGAACTCGCCCGAGCATAGGTCGCGAAACACTACCTCAGCAACCGGTCCGGATTTGACGAAACGGCACGGCAATGGACGAGACAATACGCTGGGGCACCAACGAGCTCAACGACTGATGCGGACTTTATAGATCCAAGCGTTGATCGAGCCGCATTGCAAAGGTTGTGCGATATGGGATTTGACAAAATGCAAGCGGCTCAAGCCCTGAAGAAGTTTAACGGAAATGAGACCCGGGCAGTAGAAGCGCTTCTGGGGTAAAGCTGTGGAGCATTGGGATCGACGGAACTTCGGCCAACTATTTTCTGGTTCTGTGTGGATGCATTGGTGCTTCGGGGAAGAAAATAAAAAGAGACAGCTCTAGTTCTTCCAGTTCAGACCATAGCAGCCAAGCAAGCAAGCAGCGAGATCACGACGAATATTGCGGTGAAGGTGGCTGCACCCTTCGCGTGGGTGTCAGTGGTAGTCATGGAGAAAAGTCGACGATAAAGGGAAAAACGGCCGTTGCCATTTTTCCCTTCATAAGTCAACGATTTTTGGCTTTATCGGTGCCTGTCCCGAACTACAAATAAGCCAGAATCCGCAGTGTTCCCTGCGCACCCCCACGAAGTTCGAGCATGTCAGCAAAGGTGTCCCCGCTCCCCCTCTCTCCATACCTTCCCTCGCTTACGCCAGCCTCCCGATTTCTCGCCAATGAAACACCAGGCTATCCGCGAATACGACGGCAAGCTACTGCTCGCCCACTGGCTGCCAAAAGCCGGCGAAACTGCCCCCACTTTCCTTGCCTCGGGCAAAGTGGCGCATATTTCCTTCGCAGCTAACGCCGATATCGTGACCAAGCTGACAGCGTTGGAATCCGCACATCCGTGGCTTTTGACGGAGCGTCTGGTTTGCAAGCCAGACCAGCTTATCAAGCGCCGCGGCAAGAACGGCCTTCTTGGAATCAACCTGCAATGGCCTCAAGTAAAAGCATGGATTGCAGAGCGCGCATTGAAGCCAATCAAAGTATTTTTAGAAGCTCGAATAAGTTACCTTACCATGAAATTATTCAGATTGATCGCACCACTGGTATTCTCAACACTTTCATAATTGAGCCATTTGTCCCGCACGCGCAAGACACTGAATTCTATATCTGCATCCAAAGTGTCCGGGATGGTGACCTAATCTTTTTCACCCACGAAGGAGGCGTGGACGTTGGAGACGTTGATGCGAAGGCCAAGAAGCTGTTGGTTACAGTGAACAAGCCCTTTCCATCGTCTCGAACTGTGGCAGAATCCTTGTTGTCTGGTTCGTTGATTCGGTTGGTAATTGTTTCTCATATCACGAGCAGAAGTCAAAAAAGCCAAGCATGATGTTTTGATTGACTTCATCACCCGCTTGTACTCGGTTTACACCGACTTGCAATTCACGTACTTGGAAATTAACCCTCTAGTTGTCACTGAAGACAAGAACGTGTACTACCTGGATTTGGCAGCAAAACTAGATCAGACTGCCGAGTTCGAGGCTGGCAAAAAATGGTCAGCTGCTCTTGCGGCTGGAGCTGCGGCCGCCGGGAAAGACGCGCCATCTTGGGGACCGTCAATGGAATTCCCTGCTCCATTCGGTCGCGATCTGACTGCAGAAGAAGCTTACATCGCGGAGCTCGATGCAAAGACTGGCGCATCTCTCAAACTGACTGTATTGAATCCCAAAGGCCGAATCTGGACAATGGTTGCTGGTGGAGGTGCTTCGGTTGTGTACTCCGACGCCATTGCTGGACATGGTTATGCCCACGAGCTTGCAAATTACGGCGAGTACTCAGGGGCGCCATCAGAATCACAAACGTATGAGTACGCGAAGACGGTTCTTGACTTGATGACTCGTGGTGAAGTTCACTTAGATGGCAAATTCTTGTTCATCGGTGGTGGAATTGCGAACTTCACCAATGTTGCTTCCACTTTCAAGGGAATAATCCGTGCTTTGAAAGACTACCAGAAGCCTTTGCTGGCGCACAAAGTAAAAATTTTTGTTCGTCGTGCTGGTCCCAACTTCCAAGAAGGTTTAAGAATGATCAAAGCTGTTGGCGAACAACTGGAATTGGATATGCATGTGTTTGGGTGAGTACAGTTCAGTTTAATTTTTCATAGTTTAATTTTTCGTCGTTTAAACACTATAGACCGGAAATGCATGTGACCGGCATTGTTCCATTGGCTCTTAAGGGAGAGACTAATCATGTCACACCAAACCCACTCCATGGTGGAGGGCATGACCTGCTTTCCATTTCACAGCCGCCACCGACTTCGGTGACCGCAGCTTTTGGAAAGCGCAACATCAGCCAAAGTGTTGCAAAGAGCATTGCTAAGTTTGCTAGCTCGAAAACGGTGCCTACGGATGTGGATGGCCCAAAGAATGTGACATTTACGAACACAACCCGCTCGTTTGTTTACGGAATGCAGCCTCGTGCTGTCCAAGGAATGCTTGATTTTGACTTCATGTGCAACAGATTGCAGCCATCTGTAGCTTGCATGATTTATCCGTTTGGGGGTCACCATGTTCAAAAATTCTACTGGGGAACTAAGGAATCGCTTTTGCCTGTATATACGAGCTTAGAAGAAGCCATGAGCAAGTTCCCTGAAGTCGACGTTCTCGTTAACTTCGCTTCTTTCCGAAGGTTTCCGTTCCGTACCATTTCCTTTTCCTGACGTTTTCTTTGCTAGTGTGTATGAAAGTACGATGGATATTCTCAAGTTCCCGCAAATCAAAACGATCGCTATTATTGCCGAGGGTGTACCCGAAAAGCGTGCTCGTCAATTGCTACACACTGCGAAGGAAAAGGGTGTCCTGATCATTGGACCTGCTACTGTGGGTGGTATAAAACCAGGATGCTTCAAAATCGGAAACACCGGTGGAATGATGGATAACATCGTTTCATCCCTTCTGTATAGACCTGGGTCTGTTGCGTATGTATCCAAGAGTGGTGGAATGTCAAACGAGCTGAATAACATCATATCTCGTGCGACGAATGGAGTGTGCGAAGGCGTTGCCATCGGAGGCGACAGATACCCAGGATCGACTTTCATCGACCATATGCTCAGATACGAAAAGGATCCATCAGTTAAAATCTTGGTCCTTCTCGGAGAAGTCGGTGGTGTGGAAGAATACGAAATTGCGAAAGCCGTGAAAGCCGGTTTGATCAAGAAGCCTGTCGTTGCGTGGTGTATTGGAACCTGCGCGAAGATGTTTACAACTGATGTTCAGTTCGGTCATGCCGGGTCTTTTGCCAACTCGGACCTGGAGACTGCTGAGGCGAAGAATGCTGCCTTGCGTGAGGCTGGAGTGATTGTTCCAGACACTTTCGAAGACATGCCTGACGCACTTCAGGAACTCTATGAGGCCCTAGTTAAAAATGGCACAATCGCTGTGGGCAAGGAACCCGAAGTTCCCAAGATCCCAATTGACTATGCATGGGCGCAGGAGCTTGGCCTGATCCGTAAACCAGCTTCGTTCATTTCCACGATCTGTGATGATCGTGGTCAAGAGCTTTTGTATGCGGGTGTTGCGATTTCTGAAGTCTTTAAGGATGATGTGGGAATCGGTGGTGTGCTATCTCTTCTGTGGTTCAAACGTCGCCTGCCGAGTTACGCAGCCAAATTTATTGAAATGGTTCTTATGCTCACTGCCGACCACGGTCCGGCTGTATCTGGGGCGCATAACACAATTGTTACTGCGCGTGCGGGAAGAGATTTGGTGTCTTCTCTTGTGTCTGGTTTGCTGACTATTGGAGAACGATTCGGTGGCGCTCTGGACGGAGCTGCACAGTCTTTCTCTGCTGCATTCGACAAGGGTCTATCTCCCCAAGAATTCGTTGACAGTATGCGCAAGAACAATAAGCTAATTCTGGGAATCGGCCACAAAATCAAGTCTCGCACAAATCCAGACTTGCGAGTACAAATTGTAAAAGAGTTCGTGTTCTCCCACTTTGGATCTTGCGATATTCTGAAGTACGCTCTTGAAGTTGAAAAAATCACAACGAGCAAGAAGGATAATTTGATTTTGAATGTTGACGGTGCTATTGGTGTGGCTTTTGTAGATTTGCTGCGTGGTTGCGGGGCCTTTAGTGCCGAAGAGAGTGAGGAGTATGTAAAGATTGGTGCTTTGAATGGACTCTTCGTGCTTGGAAGAAGTATTGGGTTCATTGGGCACTACTTGGATCAGAAGCGATTGAAGCAAGGACTGTACCGTCACCCATGGGATGATATTTCTTACTTGGTACCGGAAGGCACAATGAGCGAGCATAATTCCAGAACAATGGTGGAAGGAAAAGTCGCTGTTGAGCGCGGAACAGTTGCAAACACGTTTGCCTAAGTGTTACTATTTTTTGAGATGCTGGTTGCATTTGTTTTCTTGAAGAAAGTGTATTTTCGCGCATTTCAAGGTTTTTGGACTGTCCTATTCGGATATCCTTTTTGCCACCCAGATGTTTTCTGCAAATCCGCAACTCAAACGAACTCACAATTTGCGTCATTTTGAAATAAATTAAATCAGGAACTGCCCAAAATACCAGATACTTCCAGCCTATGTTAACTTACGATGAGACTGCCATGATGCTCATGGTGAGTGCACGTGTGACTGTACACTTTGTTATTCTCAGAGATCAGGTTATCTCGGCCGGTCGCAATGGTGGCGATGGCCGGGCAGTGGCCCAGCGATACCTGCGTTGGTGGTAACATTCGACAGAAACTGAACGGATGGGTGCAGATGTGAAGCGTGTATTAAGGTTTTTCAGAAGAAATGGAGATTTATGGAGGCACCAAAAATTTTGGCCAAAAAAATAAAATAACTATTGTTTGTGCCGGTACCATCGTCAAAACAAAACACCACCACCCGCATATGAACAAGATACCAACTCCTCCAAATTACGAAACCTCTATCAAAGCTGCGTTTCAAGACTCAACTTTGTCGTATTCCCGTCACCCACTCAATGAAGCGACGGCCGAATTCACCATTTTGATGGACCTAATGGACGCACACCACATCCAGAATGGCTTGACTGTGAGCCGTATCGCAAACCCAGTATTATATTCTCAGTTCTGCGCTCGGCGCGCAGAGCTGATCAAATTGAAATGCCGCGATTCCAGCATTCTGCAATCGGTAGGATTAACAGAAGAAGAAATCAGTTTGTGGACCAGCAGCCAGACCCTGAAAGAGCTTCCCGAATATTCGGATAACTGCGCGCTCCTATTCCACTGTACCAAAACGGACCTGAACGCCGTGTTATCCGAGGGCCTCGACAACCGCAAAGCAGCGCAGGGGAGTCTGGGGCCCGGAATATACTTTTCGGCGAGTCCTGGATACTCGCTGCGTTACGACAGGTTCTCCACCATCATTGTGTTCATGGTTCTGCTCGGCGACTGCTTAAACGTCACACAACATCAGTCTCCGCGTGAGCCGGAGAAGGCTCCCTCTCAGCGCCGTAATAAGTTCGATATGTTCTTCGATTCTATCTGCAGCAACGACCAATACGTTATCTTCAACGCGAGCCAGTGTGTACCGTTGTACACGGTGGCATACAATTCAGCCAGCACGTCTTTTCCCCACAAGAGTCGTGCGCCGCCGGCATTTACATGGAGCAGCAATGGTCCACCCCAGATTCCCAGCAAGTCTTGGAAATTCGATGCGCGGCAAGTGTTTGCCAAAATGTCGTCCACGATCGTCGCTGCTGGTCCGCAAAAGCTCAATTTGCCGGCTGTCGCAGTATGCCAAATCTGCACCAATTGCCCCTGCGAGTGGATTCAATTGACCTGCTCTCATTGGTTCAATTTGTGCAGCCAGTGCCGCAATGAGCTCGAAGACGGGAACATTTTCGGCCAGTGTCCGTGGTGTTCCTTGATTGTCCATAAATGCTATGGAAAAGGGTCAATGACCACGAGCGTCATATATCATAGGACTCCAGGATATGACAGTCGAACAATTGCTGTTGATTACAAGCTTCCTGGAAGCACCAAGCGAGCTTACTTCCCACAAACAACAGAAGGGTCACGCATTGTTGAGTTGCTGAAAAGGGCGTGGGACCGAAGATTGACCTTCAAACTTGATCAGAGTAACAAGCCTGTTTTTATCTTTGAGCATAAGACTTCCTTGAGTGGAGGAATCGAGAAAAACGGTTACCCTGACACAGGTTACTTGGAAAGACTCGTAAAAGAATTGGAAAAATATGGAATTCAGTGACCTACAATACTGGCTTTTACTTGTGTCAAAGCGGAATTTTGGTTCAGAATAAAGATTGCAATTTGAGATTCGAGCTTTGAAAATGGTTTTATGCTATGTTCTCAGTCGATTTCCGTTATTTTCGCAGCAGCAGGCGCTTTTGCAAGAACATTAATACCCGCCTTTTGCAAATTCTGCAATGCCTCAATCGCTCCGTGAGATATTTCTTGCACCGGATTCAATACAAGACCTCTCAGAATCTTCACGATACCGACCGCGTCAAGTTGCTGGGCGATACTTCCTCCAACAGCTGCAATATTTTTGCAGATCTCAACCCCACGATGTATCAATTCAGGGTTTGCCCCTTCTTCTTCGCCAAATAGTAACCCAAGAATGGTATCAAGTCCACGTGCATTGCGCACAATTGAACGACATGCTGCAGGGCTAGCACTCAGTATCGCTAGGGCTCCGCTAGCTGCCCTTCTCGTCTCGTAATCCTCAACGTCACACAACATTATCATCATTTTCAGTTTCCCTTCATCAGCACCACTTTTCCCGCCGTCTGATGCACCAATGTAGGACTCAAACACACTTGGTTCGAGCATCATGTTACACAATGCTTCCGTCGCGGCTCGGCGAACCATGACGTTTTCGCTGAACTGCAGGAATTCCATTGCTTTCACACCCTTGCCAGACACAATCTTCGCACGAACGTCGTCATCAAAAGAGGCAAGGTTAGTTAGTGCCATTAATCCTTCAAACTGCTGCAAGGTAGTTGCTTCCGAGTCCAAAAGATGTATCAGAGGACGAACTAAGTCCAGCGCTCTTGAAATCGGTTTGAAAGCTATAGACGGATCAGTGGTTATAGCGATCTTGGCCAAAGCTTGGGTTGCAACAAGGTAAGGGACCGTGGGAATCGGTTCTGCAAGTTTTTGAACAACAAGCGTCAGAGCTCTAACGCCACCATCTGTAGGAAAATAGCTTCAGATAGGCCTCAAACGAAACCATAAAAAGCTTCATACCCTGAACAACACGACCCCGATGCCGTTTATCGGAGCAAATATTCAAGAACAATTGTCCAATGGCAGCCGACAGCGACACCGATGCTCCAGCTGATGCTGCGCACAAAGGTGCAACAATACCTGCAGCTACGAGCGCACCAGTCCGCTTGTCAACTTGCGCATCATTATCGAGCGGGTCAAGTTTGGGAACAACCTCTCCCGACACTTCCCGCAACTTCATAATTTGTTCCTCTTCGTCCGTCAGGCGCTTTCGTGGCGTTGTTAAGTTTACAAATATGCTGACGGTCCCATACTGTAACGCCTTGCTTTCTTTCATCTTCATGATTGAAAAGAGTTTCTGAAGCAAACCCGAGTCCTTGACAATGAGCTCCTTTACATACCCTTTTGCACTCAGATACGTGAGTGACTCTAAGCTGGTTGCAATTGCATCAGCATTTGTAGAATCAAGGGCTTTAATTTCACGAATGAATCCATTTGCCAGTTCTGAATCCTCGAACATACGTTTTTCGATTTCTTTGTCGGCAAACATGACTTTCACCAGTGTGGATGCAGCCGCACTTCTCAATCTGTTGCTTGACGAAGAATTCTTCCATAATTTCATTAAAATTGGAGAGCAATCTTGAGAAGCAATAAGCTTGCGGCAAGACTGGTCCATGCAAGCTGCATTCAACATGGAGATTGTCGCAAATTGAACTGGCTCGGTTTCGAATTCGACTACGTCCATAATTTCAGGGATCACTCCGTCAGTGAGCAAAATTCCAGCAGCATAATCAGCATTCGCCATAAATATTGCTGACAAAATCATCAATCCCGTTGTTTTGTCTTTTGAAGATGTCGATTCAAGAAAAGCCATCACGTGGATCTTGATATTCTTTTTCACTTCTGCCGCGTTTGGCTGGTTTCTTGCAGTTGTGATGGGCTCGAGAATCCTCCCTATTGCAATTGGACAACAATTTCGGACCGACTCAGAATCATCATTTGACGTCTGAAGGATTCTTGCGAGAAGCGACGGATGACGAATTACGAGCATGGCCGCGTTTTCGTCGCATATTCCTGTCACCAGTGCGTTTATAGCACACAACCGGACATCGCCCGTTGTGACTAGTGGATCGAGCGCATTGTTGACGCAGTCGATGAAAAGACCAGGAAACTCCGCTTCCGCAACTTTGGCAGACGCCATACAGTCCCCCAAAACAGCCAGCCCTTTGCGGATGACGTCCACATTCCCAACCGGTGTCAGCAGTGACGCGCGCCGCCTATCTGCACAAATGGCAGCAACTACAACATCCGGCTTTGCGAAAGACAGTAATGTTACAACGGATGGTGCAAGAATAGCAACATCGAGCGTGTCCAGCAAGGATGACACTTCAGCAGCTCCAAGACATTCTCCTATTCCTGAAGTCCCCGGAGAAGCTACAAGAGCAGCCGATTGCTGGGCTGCCACTGCTCGATCCGGGAGCGGGGAGCTTGAATCGCAAACGCGCTGAACGAGGCTTGCAAGTCGAGAAGATTCTGATTCAGGCGCAGTAGCATTCGCGGCGCGAACGAGAAGCTTGGTCAGCGCGGAAGTGATGGACTGACGCTGTGCGTGGTCGACAGACGACACAAGCGCAAGGGCACTGGGGGAGAGTAAGTGTCCGGGTCATAGGGCTGGCGGAAACACGCCGGGCGGGAACCTGCGGAGGTCGTGAACGGCGCGATCCCAGCGCCCCTCGGCCTCGTAGTCCTGGCTCTGCGCCAGGAGGTGGGCGATGCGCTCCTGTGTCATAACGCAGCCGCTGTTTGATGTGTATTTGGGGACTCACTCTTCGTCGCCCGCAGCTGCCGCGCGCCGCGCCTGGATCTTCGCCCATCTCTCGCTGTACGGATCGCGCTGTCCCTTCACGCCAAAGAACTCCGAACGCGCCCTCCTCTTCTCGTGGTCAAGAAGCCCTTCGTTCTTCCTTAACTGCGTCACAAACAAATTGCCCCACAGTGACACAGCCGAAAACAGGGAGGAGTAAAAGAGCATTCTCGGCACACTGCCAGCTGCACAAGGAGCCGTTACGTCGCTAAAACCAACGAGTGCCACAATTTTCTTACCGCGCGCTCCGACAACAAACCCTGCTGCAAGTCCGGCGACCGGTGCGTTCCACACATCATCTTTCTGTCTAAAATGCGCAGTAGCGACATTTGCCGCCATATAAACGCCCGATATCCCGCCTTGTCCCACACATTAAACTCAGAATAGAAAAAAGAAAAGGTACCAATCAAGGTCGCCTGTTTCGCGATGATGCCATATCCTTGCAGCAAAGGGTATCCGTACCATAAGGATTTCACGCCGCCGTAGAAAGCGCCGAGGGGAGCTCCGAGAGCGACAGCCTTCAGGGGCTCACCTACCAGTGATGCTTCCAGGACGGGGGAGAAGAAAGTTCTTTGGCCATGGGGTTCGTTCGGCAGCAAGGAAGGGGCGTGAGAGTGCGTGAACAGAAAGGACTGGGATAAGCGTTAACCCGACGCCGGAAAATAGCGCACACCATTTTGTCTCAAAGTTCTTGTGGCTTTGCATGGTAAGGTCAGCCTGTCCGTGGCCCAGCCGCGCAATCCTCCGCCGCTGTTGGCGTCGCGTATGCGCCTGGGTGGCTGTTTGATCAAGCTGCCCGCTTGACGCCGCCAATTGCAGGTGTTTATGAGCAACCAACTTTTACATCGACCTAAAAGCAGTAACTGCTCCAGCCCTGCACCTGCAATCACATTTGATTCGGCATTGATTCGAACACTTTGGTTATTGTGACCAAACAATGAACCAAAGTCTTTAGAGTACTCCTGTTGGAAGATAAGGATGGGGAATTGCAAATCGCATTGAGCCGCCATTTGTATACAAGAGGATCTGGCTTGAAACTTCATTATCATCAGAGTAAATCCAGGAAGGGACTGTCTTGCATCGAACGGGATTGGGGTCAAATTTGTTCTTTCCTTCACCCTCAAACCAAAATGTGAGTCGTGTCCATCCCCATCACTTTCAGCCATCCGCACATCCGCCAGCCTACAGAACTTTGATAAACGTACTGTGGGACATGACTTATGGAAGCGTGGGATGAATATCGATTGTTTGCTTCTGATGCCACCACATCATGGTATCTTGTGTAACCTAACTGCTTTATGCAGGGCTGCCATTAACAAGAAGAGAAAGTTCGTTGCGGACGGAGTGTTCTTTGCCGAGCTCAACTCGTTCCTGACCAAGGAGCTTTCTGAGCAAGGATACTCTGGCGTCGAAGTACGAGTGACCCCAACTCGCACGGAAATTATTATCCGAGCCACAAAGACACAGGATGTGCTTGGCGACAAGGGCCGCCGCATTCGCGAACTCACGTCTGTCGTGCAGAAGCGTTTCAACTTCCCCGAGAACACCGTCGAGTTGTACGCAGAGCGCGTGGCTTCGCGCGGTCTGTCGGCCATCGCGCAGGCTGAATCCCTGCGCCACAAGCTCCTGGAAGGTCTCGCCGTTCGCCGCGCATGCTACTCTGTCATGCGTATTGCCATGGAGTCTGGTGCCAAGGGTGTTGAGGTGATTGTGTCTGGAAAGCTTCGTGGTGCTCGTGCCAAGTCTATGAAGTTTGTGGACGGATTCATGATCCACTCTGGACAGCCATCTATTGACTTCATCGACTTTGCTACCCGCAACGTTCTTATGCGTCAGGGAATGCTTGGAATCAAGGTTAAGATTATGCTCCCTGCTGAGAACGGAAAGCGTGGAAAGATGCCACTCCCTGACAATGTTACAATCCTTGAGCCCAAGGAGGACTCGGTTCCGGCAGCTGTTCCAGTTGCTGTTCCGGTTGCCACTTTGTAAGGATTCTGTGGGTCCAATAAATGCTTGTCAAGGATTATCTTCTTTCATGAAAACTCGGATTTAATTCAGCTTTTAACGCTTGCCAACGAAGAAGAGAAAGACTGGATAATTGATGCTCTTTATTACTACAATTTGTCAGTCCAACTCCGATCTACCGGCGACGTCTGACATCGCGTTTCCAGTGCGATGGATTCCACCACCAGTGACCATCGTGATGCTCTGACCAAGAGTTGCCGTGCCATTCGTGGCCATCGTCATTGTCGTGGTGATAGTCGTGGTTATAGTCATCATCATCCTTCTTCGTTATGAAATTGCGCGGTGAATGTGGCGGCCAATCTGGAGAATGAGGCTGCGGTGGCTCCTCGGGGTACCAGCTGCCCGTATGGTCGGCTTCGGCATAGTCAGCATTGCCTCTGGCTCCTTGTTTACTGCCTTCCCACGACGGCTGTCTACCATTGCTGCTGCTGTCGTAGTGGTCATTATGTTCGCGGTGATGGTCGCCAGGTTGAACATAGCCTTGGCTCCAGTCGCGTTTGGACGCGTCACGGCCCCAGCCGTCATGGCGCCAGCCGTCGGGGTGGTGATGGTACGAGTTCGCCCACGGATACCTGCCGTCGTCCATCACATCGCCGTAGTGCGTGTTCTTGCCACCGTCTGGGGAATTGCTGTCGCTGCACGCGAGCAGCAGTCCGTCCCAGCAGTGCCCAATACCGCCGCAGTCTGCGTCTGACAAGCACGTGCCGAAACAGAATTCGTTTGCGCTCGGCCAGTCCGGGCCACAGCGCCGTGGGATCGGCTGTGCGAGCTTCATTTGATTGAGGGCTAGCGCCGGCGAAGGCGACTCCGCACTTGGAACGGCAGGTGGTTGCAGGGCCGTGACCGTAGTCGCCGGTCCGGTGATGCTTCCAGTCGTTGCAGATGTAAGAGCGAGAGCAAGCGTGGCAGTCAAAGTTGGTGCAATTTTCATTTGGGCTTGACGTGTTTGGGTCATTAAAGTGGTCATGTGGTGCTACTTTTATTGTGATTGTGGGAGGCCAAGGTTCGAAGTCTCTGGCTTAAAATTGAGGAAAAGGTTCGAATCTTTAGTTCGAAGCTCGAACATCTTTTCCGTTTTGTGTAATTCTTTTCAGGCCTGATAGTTCTTGTAATATTTACGAAGTGCGGAAGAAGCATGAGCATTGGGGAAGCATATGTCGCAGCTACAAATGTTTGAAGAAACTTGGGTCAATTTGGCTTGAACCTTTTTTCAAAGAAAAGGTTCAACTCCAAACATCTGCTATTATGCAACATGGATTCATCGTGGAGATATTCGCTGCGGAGATACATTCTATTGATTCATTAGCAGTTCTTTGGATATTGATTCATTTGCTGTTCTTTGGCGTGGACGATGAAACGCGTATTCATTCAACAGCGGAACCGTCGGCCCGCGCATCAAACTTAACAGTAAACGCCGAAAATACGTGAAATAGAATTTGCCATCCATAACTCCTTTTATTAAACAACGAACGCGATTTTTTTTTTTTGTCTTCTGGGAATTACGCCTGAGTCAAACACCGTACAAAATAGAAGGAGATCCGACGGGCGACACGACGCGTCTTCATTCACTTGCCCCAGCCGTGACCCCAGCCGTTGCCCCAGCCGTGATTCCAGTCACCCCAGCCGTTGTTCCAATGGTGCCAATCGCCCCAGCCCCAACCGTGATGCCAAGGCCAATCCCAGTCGCGCTTCATTGGCTTGTTCTCGAGTGCCGCAACGGGGAGCGCGTGTACGCTTGCTGGAGCGGACGCGAGGAGCGCGACTGCGAACGCCGTAACTGATGTGAGCTTCATTTTTTTTTTTTTTTTTGCAGCTTCTTTTTTTTGGATGGTTCACGTGTCGTGGTTTTATTGACAATTGCTGGTGCAGAGTTGAACCTTTAATTCAGATCCCGACACACAAACGTTTCCTTGTCCACATGACAGTTCGATACGTCACAGGAATTCAAGAATGAAGCAATGTGGTTGAAATGGTGAACGGAAAAAGTATTTCAACGCCTGTAAGTGTTTGGATTTTATTCGTAAAAAAGCTACCATATATGTTGGTCTGCGGACAGTCTGAAAAACAGAAAGATGACGCGTTTTCCAAGTCATTTTAGTTATGCCCGTGGTGGGTTTGACTCCACCAGCTGTGCCAGTTTTCCCAGCTGCCCCAGTGTCTCCAGCTGTCCGAATTGCGATGCGGTTCGGACCAGGAGTGGGAATCGTCATAAGAGCGTCTTTCAAGATTTTTCACAGCTGCGGGATGAGCAGAAGCGCAGATTGTTGCGAAGATGGCGACAGATGCGAACGATAGCTTCATGATTTGGAAGTTTTTTTTTGTAATATTTTCCCGCCCAAATCCCAAACTTGATTCGAGTCAATTCTGCAAGACAACGCCAAGCGTGATTTGCACTCCAATTGGCACAACCGTACTTTACATATATCGAAACTTTTGTGTGCGTTTTTGATTTCGGAAGCTAATACGAGAGAATTTAAGAAATGCATGATTTATTTTCAAACTTAGCCGTTGATTTATAGATTGTTGCAGCTAGCTCAAACTAGAAATTTTGAATGCAAGAGAAAAATCCAAGAGGTGGTTTCCCGATCGTGGTCTGCACTGCCGACTATTTTGCGCTTCCGGAATCCACTATGATCCACGGTCTTGCCGTGGACGAATGCCGAAAAGTAACGATGGAGAGCACCGGCCGGGCCTCTCTCCTGGGAGACGGTTTCCTTCGACGGCGCATTCGAAGACAGCCAAATGCAGGGACAGCAGTCAAACAGCGGCCATCAAAGGGTCGACTCGGGCTTCGCGGCCCTCCTCGCTGCCGTGACCGCCGCAGAGCCCCCGCGTCTGAGCGCGTCCCTCGCGCGCCGAATCCAAGATGCCGCCCCTGCGTGCGTCACTGCCGACCCGCGCGCTGTCGCCGCTGCCCTTGCTGCACTGCTGTCCCCGCAGTCCACACGCTCCGACGCTCGCCGCTTCCTGCCTGGTATAACATTCTGTTCTTGTAGTTACAGCAGTTTGCAGTTGTGGCTGTTGCTGACGTTCACTCAGCCATCTACGTCCTTGACGCCGTCCTTGCCGCTTCCGTGCCCCCCGCCCTGCCCTCTGCCGCGTTTACTGTTTTTGTTCGTGTCCATAACCGCCAATATTTTGTTCTGAATCCCACATTGCCCCTAGACTGCATGCGTGGAGTCTGAGCTGCAATTTTTTTGCAAACACCTCGCCCAAGCACCAAAACCTGAGCAGGTGTGTCACGTTCCCAATGGACGATGCCTTCAATAGCGATGTCTTTCGGCCAAAATTAGGTCAAAATTCGAACTGTCGCGTCTGCGTGGCACTCTGCTGGATATTTTACTTCGAACTTTATTACGAACTTCAAGCAACATCTCTCTCCTGCGAACGATCCTAATTCTGTTTCCTCCGATTCCGATTCTGAAGATGATACTACCGTTCTGCGAAGCTTTCGAGATTTGCCGCCAGTTACCCCCCAGCGGATCGCACTGGCGACACCGGGAGGAACTTCGATACTCGAGAACAAAATAAGTCCTGACGATAACCATCGTGCGATTTTTGTCAAGAAGAAGGAAACTGTATCCAAAGTTACTCCACAGTCCGCCGATCAAGCACGTCCTTTCAGCTCGAATCAAAAACCAGATTCATTTGCTACTGATGAACGAAGTGTATTTAAGCTTTTGTATCAGAATTCCAAGGACAGCAATTTGAAAACGCACCAGAAAGAAATTTCTGAATTAATCTCGTTTGCAACAAATACGATGAACCGCAGAGCTTTTTCTTCTGAACATCAGTGTGCGAAAGAACACAGTGTAAAAAAACACAATTTATGCGGCCATTTTTACGGTAATGCAACTTCAAAACATTTTTCCGTTTGTGAGTCCAATTGCATAATCGCAGCTCGGCAGTTTGGAAATTTTTTGGATTATTTTGTATTTAGCCCAGCAGTAAAATTGAACCTGATACCCAGAAGCCTAGCAAACTCTATGTTGAAAGACTATGATTATGAGGATGGAGCAGAGTTTTACATGGATCCCCTAGGAGTTCTGGAATGTGTCAGACTGAGTTCTTTGCAAAGGTATTGAAGAATCAAAAGTGAAAACTATATCGTTTTGCAGTACCTTTCTTACGGAGGCAGCCCGCTGGGGTCTTTCACGAAAACGTGCTAGAACTGTTCGCGATTACATATACTTGATCTATGTGAATATTCTGAAGAGAGAGGGGAAGTCGCGGAATTGCTGCAAGGAAAATATCTTGTTTTTGTGTCCGCATCCTTCTTTTCGCATAACAGAAGAAGATCGAGGTATATTCCAGAAATATGGTTGAAAAGTTCATGTATTTCTGATTTGTCGCTATAGTGTGTGCTCTTCGATGGATAATTCGTTTAATCTTATCTCAAAATCCGAATATTTCTCTGGAAACAGCTAAGCAGATTGCCTCACGGTTGGAAAGTATTTGTTTCGGAGATCCTGCAGTACAATCGGACAGTCGAAACTTGGACAGTTTAATCTCACAATTATCTGCATTGACCTTGCTCTCGAGCATCTTCATCACTGGCCAGGAATTTGGCAGTACAAGCAGAATGTCGTGGGTGCATGTGGCGATCTTGAATTTTGGAAAGGCGCAGTCTCGGGAAGAAACTGACTTTGAACTAGAATTGGACATAATGGACGAAATTGACCAGCGAGCGACTGAAAGCGAATCAATAAGAAATTCTGAATTTTGGGAGGAAATACGTGCTCGATTTTCTTCTGACCACGATTTATCTCAAGAGTCGGATAGAATTTTGGAAAGACTCCTTGACGAATTCGACACTGATCGGCTGCTTACGGTAAGTGCATTTTTTCTTTTTCTACATAAAAAGATATACATCTGTGCATTTGCTGTTCATTTGATAGGGTTGCCTCGCTCCACCAACCCGGGACATCAGCAAAATCAGAGTTTCAAACAACAACTACAACGTTGACGTCGGTGATAAGACCACTCCGTATTTGTTGGAAATATTCAACTCGAAGTTGAAATCTATTACAAAAGATGGACTGTCCCTTCCCCCATGTTTGACAAGGGACAAATATTTTGAGGCATTATCCCAGGACAGAGATGAGTTTTATACCCTTCCGAAGCACATTTTCGTGATGAAAACGGTCGGTTTTGCGGAAATCGCAAAACAACTGCGGGAGAGACAAGTACCCAAATTCAAAGGAAGAGACTTCCAGGCACAATCAAACAAAGTCAAAAGCTGGGCGAAAAAGGCACTTAGAATGATTGTCGCCAAGAACTCCATCTGGAAAGCGTGGAGAGTTCCAAGCGAGAAAGATATGCTAGAAGCCTGCGACCGCTTGATGGAAAGCTGGGTTTCAGTTTTTAAAAACATTCCAAGCTCTCACAGAGCTGATGACGACAAAGGACAAAACATCTACTCACTGTCCGATCGCGATTTGCGCTGGCGTGACAGATGGAGCGACGAAACGGTTGACTTGACCGCTTTCGAAGCTCGCAAAACATCAGGTTATTGTTGATTTAACTGAGGGTGCGGTAGCCAATTTGTAACATTTTACTGTTGCTCCAGATTGGCGACAGATTTGCAGAAAGCTCCGGGACGCAGCCTGGCAAAATCGAGAAAAGCAACTTCGGGACAATTCTTGGCGCGAGAAACCAAACCTTGTCAAAGAATGCGCACTGCTCACATACCTGTACCATGCGTCGAACAGCCTCAAGCACACGCAATATGAATTTGTGGACCCGCGTACATTTTTGCATTCAGCTAGGGAACTTTTTGAATTGTATGTTGTGAAGCATGCCCAAATGCAAGCACAGTTCCGCTCTCTAATTGAAAAGGTTTCGTCGTTTTCGCTTAACAATTTTCCAACTCCTATTGCAGATTTGGCTGGAGCTTCCAGCGTCCGAGAGAGAAGCGCATGGGCTCGAGGACGTGAGCGGTGGAGGGGGCGCGATGGCTGAACTGTCGGCGAGCCTGACCAGATTGCGAGTGTGAGGTGAAATCAAAGCAAAAACCCGATGGAGAGTGCCCGCTCTGTGTTGCGGTGGTGGGCCAACTTCATGAGCTCCTTCCCGCTGGAGACTCGACCTCCTCAGTGGGAACCTGAAGCACCCCCGTCTGTCGCAGTGTTGTTTGTGTTTCCGCGAGACCGCAATCACAACTCCGCGACTTCCCTCGATGTGCAATGCCTGCGCGCTCAGGTCTGCATCGCTGCACCAGATCTTTGTCTCACGTTGTGCGGAATCGACTAGACACTCCTCGCGATTTCTGGCTTTCCGCATGAGGTCCGCGAATGCATTGAAAACGACCAGTCTCCCACCGGTGAGATTTTCTTTGTCGCCATGTTTCCGTTCCATTCAGCAACATCACACAGGACAACTGCCGTATCTCTTGACGACGAACGGGAAGGTGCTTGCCGGTCAAGAGATCGTTGATGAAGTGTTCAATGCGGTTTGTGTGCTCCTCAACAACAACAGGACGCAGATAAACCCCGATCAACACTAATAGGTTCCTGAGTTCGCTGGGCAGCTCAGTAAGGATGACTTGGCTGATTCGACGGCATTTTCAGTACTTGCGGAGACCAAGTTACATTTCGGACTCGTAAGGAGTTTTGTTTATTTCTGCCTGATTGTCTTATTTCTGTTTCGTTCGCGTTGCGGCGCAAGGTGTACGACTTTTGGTTCAATCCACAAAACAGCCAAAAAGTAGCTTTTAAACAGTATGCTACGGGGCTGACATGGCCATTGAATCTCTTGGTGCCACGCCTGAAGCGCTTGGAGCAGATAGACTGGATGCTCACGCAGCGGATGACTATCGACAAAGACGAGATTTTGTCGGACGTGAAAACGGCACTAGCCGCGTTTTCCGCGCAGCTGGACAAGAAGCAGTACCTGTTTGGCTCAAAGTACTCTATCCCCACATTCTTTTTTCCTCATTTTTAACATTTTTTTAATGCAGACCGTCAGTTGCAGATGCGGCGCTCTTTGCATACCTGCATGTTTTCTTGTCCACGTTCGGCCCTGCTTCCGGTGTGCACAGCGCTGTGCGCGATATCATCAAGCGGCATGATAACCTTATTCAAGTATGTTATCTGTTGCATCGACCATTTCGCCCCTTACTGAACCCGCCTATTCTTAGTATTCGCGGCGCATATGGAGCACGTGGTTTGCTGTGGGGAAATAAAGATGCGTAATAAAATTTATTCCTGTTCAGTAATCGGCTGTGCATTTGTTGATTGTTCATCCCTGCAAGACGAGGCGTATGAGCGACGGAAAAGAAGCTTCCAAAGGAAAGGCACAACGGCACTCCCGCAGAAGGTGCACTACCGTAGCGGAAGATTGCTCTGAAAAGGTGAAAGCACGTCCATGTACAACTTATATATGCTAACGTGCAGTGGGAAAGGCAAAGAACGGTCTTCGTGCTTAATGGATGTCTTATTTTTCTGTGACTGGGTAAACATTTTGGATGGAGATTCGCCATGTCCGCGATCTGACAGAAACGCTTACATTGGGAAAGCTGCAGCGATTTGGTGTTGGTTGAGGCACATATAATTACACGGATTCGTTATTTGTATTGAATTGGATATGTTAATGCCACCAGCGAGTAATATTTGACCCCTATTCTTAGCGATTGAGCCACAGAGGATATCACAGTAAACCGTGGCTTCTTCATCCTAGTGGGAGCGAAACGCGAGTTTTTATCAGATCATACTTTACGGATCAATAAACTCCAGTGGGGTTCTAACCTTTTGGCCGATAGGCAATCTTCGACCAGTTCAGAAGTCTTCCAGGTCAATTGTTCCGTCCGCAAGAGTGTCGTCGTAAGTGCCTCCAGCAACTGAGCCCGTCGCCAAGTCTGCCAATAAAGTTTCCTCGTTGGGCCCGAGCTGCAGCAACTCTCTCAAATCAAACTGGGCGTCCCCGCTGGCGACAAAGCCGGTTCCCACAGCCGTTTCCATATTCGGCAAACGCCCTAACTGAAGTCCGGGATTCAAGAACACCTCTCCGTCGTCGGCGAACCCGTTCCCGGCTGCACTCCCATGGACACCGTTCGCAATAGTATCAAAGCCTGCGTCTGCATCTACAGATGTGATTTCCACGCCATGCACAGATACTGCCGCCGAAACGTCGCCTGACTCCACGTCGAAGTCCAAAACATCGTCTGCCGAGCTCGACGCGTTGCCGTCCTGTGCTTCACCCGCATCACCATCATCCTCGTCATTGTCGATGTCTTGATCGAGATCCGAGTCGTCGTCGTCGTCATCGTAAGCGGATGACGCGTTTGTTGACGCTGGCGCGTCGGCGGCTTTTGACGACGCGCGCGTAAGATTCAGCGCCATTGCGTTTCTTTCGCGCACGAGATCTTGGATGGCAAAGCCCGCGGCCGCTGCGGCTACCTGGTCCGGCGCGTGGTGGATTCCGCGATCCAGAAGCCGCGAGCTTGCCGCGAGCTGCGTTTCGAGACGGCGCAGGGCAGAGCCTAGCGCGGACTTGTATATCTGCAAGGTTGCCGTGATGGACGCCCGCCGCGCGCCGAGGCGGAGAATATCCTGGGCGAGCGGGAATACGGTGAATAGGAGAGCGAGGGCAGAAACCACAGTACCTCCTGCACCGCGACGGCGTCCAGCTCTTCGCCCTCGAGCCCGGCGACGGCGTCCCGACGCACAGCTAGAAGCGCCGCCTGCAGCTGCTCTAGCCCTGCCGCCAACTCCCTGCGCAGCGTAGTTGGCAAAACCAAATTCAGCTTGCGCCGCCAGCGCGGCGGCGCGTGCATATCATCTTGGTGCCACTTACTCGCGCGTGCTGCTGCTGCTGCCGTCCGGTGCGGCTTGGCCATGCAGCTGCTCCAGCCTCCGAACCTGCGCCGCAAGCATTCGTTTGATATCTTTTAAACCCTGCTGCCTTTGTCTGGCGCTTCTCAACCGGGAAAGACGAACGGGCCTCCACACGACAGTTCGGCTTCAAGCGCATTTCTACAAGTTGAAGATGGTTGCCGTTTGGCTGAATTGAAACTATCTGCTGAGGATTTCCTTCGCTGCCTCGTCTCTAGCCAGGCGGAACGACCGTTCACGGAGGTTTTAGTCATCTGCATTTGACTAGTTCATGATAAAACCGGAATACTGACTTATGCTTTATTGTTGAGAAATCTTTTTCGCCCGAGAACCAAAAATGCATGAACCCAATCGTACATTCGTGGACCCCATCTCAATGGCATGTTCAAAATCATCAGACATACCCATACTTAGCTCAAGACCATCAATACTGGTTGCAGCTTTCACAGCTTCGCGGCACTCCACAAGCCGCTAAACGGATTAAGCTTAATCGAACATTTGAAAACCGCTTGCCTGAAAGTCTGGATTTTCTCCGTTCGAAATATCGTGGTCTGGTGCGCCGATGGTCATGAATCCCGCCAACGCAAGATTTGGACAGTTTGCTACAATGTGCAACGCGACTTCAACGCATTCCGAAGGGCTTACACCACTTTTCGCTGAAACGAATCGTAAGAAAACCGTGACACAATCGATAGAGCAAGCCATCGCCAAAAAAACGGACTGGCTCGCAAAAATAAAAACAAACAAAAGATTCACATTCTTCGCCACTTGTGTTGACTTGTACAAAGACTTTAAGTGGCTGAGGACGTTGGACTTGTACACACGCTTTCTGCAGTGTATCAGCCTTCTTGGCACTATCCACTGTTTCTACGGCAAAAAGATTTGGGATGGCGGCGACTTGCTTGCACTTGTTTGATTGCAGCGAACCTGTGTTTTTTTTTGTTGTTTTTTTTTGTTTGTTGTGTTGTTGTAGTTTTGCGAGCCAGGACAGTATCAGCAACCACACCAATGAAATGCCATTGAATATCTGGTGGGAGCTGTGAAAAAAGGTCAGTTATTGCTCAGAAGTACGACGTGATTAGAAAGCACTACGAACCTGAGCGGCCTTTTCGACAAGCTCTTGGATCTTCCGACAAACGCAAAACATTAAAGATATGTATGGTTTAAACGATCTCGGACTTACATACTGCGGAAGAGGTCAGATTGAAAACATGAAACATGGACACATACGTTTTCACCAAAGTGACGCTGCCCCTCGTTATATGCGGCCAAGATGTCCTGTAGGGGCTTTGTCTTGCTGACAGCCACAAGACGGATCTGCAGCGTCGTCAGGTGAGCAGCAGCGGTAGAAGCAAGGTGGGACGCACAGAAGCTTCCGGACGGCGCGCGGTGGCTGCGGCCGCACTAATGCGGGCGCGCATGTCGAGAAGGTTGGCGGCAACGGCAGATGCGGACGCAGACGCGTCGTCAGCCATGGCGATGACGGCGGAGGCAGCGGATTTTGACAGGAAGCGACGGAGCATTGCGCCAAGGGTTCGAATCCGGCGGGGCCTATCCTTGAAATCACGCGTTTCGCGCTGCGCCGAGTCGCGACAAAAAGTTCTGCGAAACAAAAGCGCGTCAGTCCCAAGCACAGCCATGAAGCCCACGCTCACATCTTGCGTCCTTGTCCTTGCTGCGTCTGTCGCCACGGCGCTCCCCGTTCCTGACTCCTCCGTCGCCAACGTCGCGCGCGACAACTCTGCCGCTTCTCACGTCAAAGCTCTACGCGACTGGTGGTACCCGTACCACCACGACTGGAACGACAATGGCTACAATGGATACAATAATAACTACCCATATGAGCACAGTGGAGTTGCGGGGAGAATCCTTTGCATTTTCTTCTGTAACGGCAAAAAATAAAGTTTCCACTTCCAACGCGTTCGCTTCTGCTATTAAATTACACTATAGATTCTCCCGTGATAGAAAGGTGATAGATGAATGCGTTTTCCCTGGATCTGGACGCGTTTTTTGCGTCAAACCTCCCATAATCAAGCAAAATATGAAATAGCGCATGTGTCCTTTGAGTACGTGAAGCGGCTTTAAGTATGCTCTCAGATTATTGCATAGAGCACGCGCATGCTCTTTGCAGGCCTCAGAAGTTAAGCTGGGCCATCTGCAACAACTGAGAGTGTCCAGACAATAACAAGGAGGAGAATTTGCGGAGAACATATTTCTGTGACCGCGGCTCCTGATGGGCTGGGCATTCACCGCTGAAGCTTGTCGGACTCGAAAAGATGGTCAATGACAACAAACATTCGGTCACGAATCCATCAGCTTCCATGGACGCCAAAACGTCGCAGTCGCCACCCGAGGCCGGCGGTTTCGGTAGCTGGGGCTGGACTCCCGCGATGCCCGCCTTGTCTTGGAATTCCATCGTGGAAACCGTGAAGAAACAGGTGAGAAGCCGCTTCGTTTGGCATCATTTAACAATCTTGCACGCGGTAATGCACGCGATATTTAGACAGATGCGGTTGCTACCGTCCTCGAAAGGTTTTGTTGCCCCGTCTTCTCGAGGACCGGGTCCGCTGACCTTTTCCGTAAAGAGACATAACAGACTTTATCACAATCGTGGCCCCGTCAAACGACTCCGCCGCCAACAACTCCTCAGCAGACGAGCTGTCCGACCCTGCGGTAATTGATGCGGAAACAGGCGTGGTTTTGAGCGATGACAGTGTCAAGGCTCCTTTGGCAGGCGAGTCGACAATTGCCGATACTGCGGCAGCCAGTAGAACCGCGTCATTTGATGACCACTCAGGAACACCAACTGCTGCAATCGCTATTGATCAGGCCTCAGTAGTAACTGACACAGTGGCGCGACTGGAGGCTCTTGTAGAAAGTGCTGAGGGCCTCATAGACAGCGGTGTTGGGTCCGTGGCAAAAATGGTGGAGAGCGTTGATGTTACGCACGCCGTTGAGCGTATCGAGAAACTTGCTGATAGAGCCGAGGATTTCCTTGAATCTGTAGAAACTGGTGTATGGAACTTTATGTCAAGCGCAATTTCGAATGCCAGCTCGCTTCTTCCGACAGACATCGTAATGCGGTCAGGTTCTGCCGGAACTACAAAGAGTGTTAAGTCTAACATTATGTGAGTGTTTGCGAATCTCTGAATCTCTACCAGTCCTTAACGCGCTTTTGATCCAGATACGACCGGAAGACTGCCACCATAATGTCTTTACGTCATGCACAGTCTACGTATATCGAAGATCCGTTAAATATCACACCTTCTGGTTCGCCTGCGGCGATAGAAAAAGCCAAACGATACGCCGATTTTAAAGACACGTTTCAAATATCATTATACTCCACCCAAATTTCGCGGTTGTTCGATGAAGATGTGGAAATGCGTGCACTTTTGACTCAACTTGGTTTAAAGATGATCGTGGCCCATTTTTGTTACTGACAATTGCCTTTTTTCCGATTCCCAGTTCCGTCCTCACTTACATACGAAGCATTTTGGCTTCGGTATTTTTTTCAGATATCTGAACTTGAGCGTGAAGAAGAAACAAGGAAAAAATTAATTAGTGGTCAGTCAAGGGTATTGTTTCTGATTGTGATTTATTCTGCCATTCAGACGTAGAGCAAAACGCAGAGGAAGTTGATTGGGATGATGGTTCCTCACAGGAAGAGGAAGAAAAGGCTTGCGCTGAGAAATCGCAGAAAGCCTCAACAAGTGCCAATTCCCAAGCAGTAAACGAAACGAAGCAACAACAACCACCACTAGTTAAAAAGCCGGAAGCGATTGAACCAATTGTGCCAGCCTCTAATACAGAGGCGGTGGCAGCCGGTGAGCAGGAATTGCCAGCAATTGCGGTGAATGTTGAGGCGGCAATGCACAAGAAAACAGGGCTTAGTAAACAGACTAGCACCGACGAGAAGCGCACGCAGAGTCTGAGTGAGGAAGAAAAAGTCGCCCTGGACGTACGACGGAGGGATTTGGTGGCTGCAGGCCGTTCCGGTGGCGAGGAAGGTGTTGCGTGTGAGGCAGACAGCGACTCGGGCTGGGATTGATTGCTTTCCCCAAAAGAGCCACTCCGGCTTGCACAACGCGTAGTGGCCGTGGCCATCAATCGAGCCCATGCAACGCGTGATGAGTTACTTTCGAATCACCTGGACGTACTGCAGCTGTACGCCCGCTGTGAGGGAGGCCAATAAGGTGAGGTAGAAACACATGGCAGCAGCATCCTGCACCAGCGGAGGCGCCAATGAAGAGGCAGAATGTACTGGATGGGCCATGGCAACGCTATACCGCTTGACGAGGGGATCCCTGTGAAAGCGCACATAAAGTTCTTGCATATCCACGTTTGATGGCCGAAAAAGGTTTCTGTGCCGCCACAACCAGAGTGCGTGACACTGACGTATCCGTCTGCGAGCAGTTGTTGTCCGCTTCAAGGCGACCGGCAGCGCGCCCATCCTGAAGCAGAACGTCTTCAAGATCTCCGCATCCCAGCGCTTTCAGGCCGTCATTCTGTTTCTGAGGAAGGAGTTGGCTCTATCTCAGTCCGATCCTATCGTATGCCCTGTTTTCTCCTTCATCTGCGTGGTAGTATGACCCTCCCGCTCTTTCTGTGCTCCTAGTTTCTATACGTCAACAGCGCCTTTGCACCTGCTCCTGATGAACTCGTTTCAACGCTACTGAAGGTTGCTTTAGCTTATTGACTCCAGTCAACAATCGCAAAACTGACGTCCAAAACCAAAACCAAAAAAAAAAAAAAACAACCAAAAAACAACAGAACTTTGGAACAGACAATTCTCTCATAGTGAACTACTCCACGACAGCTGCCTGGGGTTGAATTCATCAATTTATCAATACTTGTCCGCTGAGTTTTTCGAATCGCGTGCACTGTTTTTATTTCATTGGGGGTTGTTTTGTTGATGTCAGCACGAAATGCAAATACAAATGGATATTCCAGTCAGTTTCTGGAACGTTGCGCTTTTGATTTGTGTTGAAGTGCTTTAAAGTGCTTCGCGGTCTATTGAAAATGCTTAGGATTGACGAGGCCGGCAGAAGTTGCGATAACTCGCCATAAAAACAAAAAACGAGAGACACAGGCTTGTATTCATTCTTCTTTTGTAAAGGCCACAAGCTGTTGCGGACACAGGGCGCCACTCTGAAAGTCTTTCATATAAACGCTATCAAACTCTGGGGTCTTTGTGCCATCGCCGTTAACAATCCGCACTAGTCTGCTCTCGCTCGCAAAATACCCCAAAAATAATGTGCGTCGCGTGAAAAGGTTTGTGGTAACCGTACGTGACATGTCATCATCGGCCGGAGGGGCCGCATCTGCACCGACCGCAGTCACGACCGGTATTGCCGTAAAGGATGCAAACTCATCATTAAAATTGATGTATTGCTTCGGTAGCTTGCTTTCTGCTTTGGCCAACAGTTCGCCAGATTCGTTTACGGACAGCGCGTAATGAGATTCCGCTGAAATGGCATGCTCGTGCATCTGGCGTCCTTTACTACTGTCTACGAAGCCGCATAATTGCGCAGTGTGCACTGGAGACACGAAAGAGTCATTAACTAGCGTCGTGGCTGCCGACTTTTTTTTCTTGCCATGCCATTTTGGATTCGCAAACGTGATTGTCTTGTCACTTGACGATGCACCTTGAATATAAAAAATTCCATGATAATGTGCAGCAATGCGCGGATCCATATTGGTGTCGTTTCCGGGAATCAGGAAATTGTGGATATCTTCTGATGGAACACAAGTAAGATCATACTCAACAGCAGCATCGGCTTGCTGAGAATCGACAGGTTGCTTGCTGGCAGACCGACCCGTAGCGACTGACTTAAGGGCTTTCTGGATCTTCGGTGCATGGGTCCAGATCTCTACCTCGAATCGCATAAAGGCCGACACGAGACCCGGCAGTATTGAAGAACTGTTGAATTCTGTGTCTGGCTGCACCCAGTCGTGTGGAATACGTTCATGTAGAAAGAAAGACTCTGCGTGCGCAACGCTGATCTTTCCGTCGCGACCGAGTACTTGCAGCGCGAGCGCTGTTTCGCCAAACGCCACTTCCCGCTGACGCAAGCCAAACACAAGAGACGGGTTGCGGGCGACCGAGTCGTTAAAACGTGCGGCGCGATGGCGCGCAACGTCATCAGCAGTAAGGAACTCGCCATCTGTGGATGCGGCGAGCAAGGAGGCGACAAGATCGGGATCAACGCCAGAGTTGTCGCCAAAGAACCGATCGCGGCGAGTGAAGGACACGTCGTGCTCGATCTTTGACTTTATGAGACTTAGTGGTAAGGTGGAGTCGCACCTTGTGCAGCTCGTCTAGATTGATCCAGGGCTCGGCGGAAGGCAGGCAGTCATCGGGATCGCGCGGCCCCATGACGGCGTACTTTGCGTGCTCGGGGGGCGGATGGGCCGAGTCATAGAAGAGCCGGTGGACGGACAGGAAGGCGGCGTCAGTATTGTATACGCGACGCACGGCGGCCTCGAGTTCGGGACGAGAGATCCGGCGACCGTCGCGCGGCAGATGGCCGTGGTTGGCGAGCGCGTTGAGAGCCGGGCACGGGCCGCGCGCGTCCGAGAGGCGCGGCGCGACGAACTCGCCTTCGCCCCACATCGACTTGGGATTTGTTATACAAGAGACAACGGCAACGCCAGCATGAGCATTGGCATCGGCATCGGCAGCGGCAGCATAGGCATGGCCGCAAGCATGGCTGCAGATATGGTGGCTGCAGGCGCACGTGCAGACTCGCCCGCGGCCGCCAAGTCGTGCGCGCTGTGCCGCACGTCCCACACGCCCCTGTGGCGCAAGGGTCCTGCGCCGCACTTTGCAGTTCTATGCAACTCATGCTGCCTGCGATGGAAGCGCTATGGCGACGCCGTCTTGGCGCCGGCCGCGGACGTTCCGCCCGTTCAGTCCCTGGCCCCAAAACGCGCTGTCACCAAGAACCTGTCCAATGTCCAGTACCCGTCCGGACTTGCGCCCCCGCCTATGTCGACAAACCCACCCGTCACATGTCTGCCTCAAATACCGTTCACACACGAAGTGCACATCGACGATGGTGGGATGGGAGCTGAAGCCTCCCCCGGTCCTGCGTCTGCTCAAAGTGTCCGAAAAACCCCGCAAATGACGAAGCAAAAGGCCCAATCAACTTCGAAGAAAAAAGTAACAGTTCGCAAGCTGCGTGTTTCTTTCTCATTAGCTTTTTTCCCTTCAAGCTGAAAAAGAAAACTACCACCAAGAAATCAGCAGCTTCCAAGCAAAATCCGAAATCGAGGAAAGTGAAAGACGATGACAAAGGATATGGCAGCGATCATCTTGAAGAACATGATGAAGTGTATGAAGACCCAAACAAAATTTATTGCTATTGTCGAAAGCCCTATGATCCCGAATTATTCTACATCCAGGTATCTTAAACGTTTTCGAAATAACAATAAAAATCATACTATAAAATTAGTGTGATGGATGCGACGAATGGTATCACGGAATATGTGCAAATATGAGCGAAGAGCAAGCGGACAGAATTTTCCTTTGGTTTTGCCGAATTTGCGAACGCGACTCCGGCCGTAAACCTGTCTTCAAAAAGTTTTGTGCAGCTTGGCTTGCAGGCGAAGAAGCCCGCTTGCTCTTTGGGCAGGACAACGCTGGAGAGAGCGATCACGGCAGTACCAGCCCTGATCTCGACAATTCCGAGTCTCCATCTCCGAACGCCATGGTTCCCAAATCAGAATATTCAACCAGTCCGTTTGACGAATCCACAGACGTTGCGGCGAATGAATGCAATAACTACACCGAAGTAATTCCCGAGACACCGCTTTCACCGTTGCCGGAATCTGCCCGACTCTTCAGCACACCAAAAACATGCCTGAAATACCTTCCAGACCCCGTCAATCCTTCAATAGCTGCGTTACAATCAAAAACACGTAATTCGACTGACTCTCCGATATCATCCCCATTTTCGCGCTACTGCAGTGACACATGCGGTTTCGCCATATCACGACACGCATTACAGTGCAGTATATCCAATGGTGAAATCTTTGCTCGTAGAAAAAAGGCGGTTCCGAATTGTCAGATAAATGACGAGACTCATGTCCTCGAGGCATTCGACAAACTCGATGTGCAAAGTCTGCATGCAATTCTGGATTCACGAGACAAAACGCGATCCCGCATCAAGCTCGTACGGGATGCGCTTTGGCGTGTGGAATTGGCTATATGGCGCGCGGATGTTGTCAACCATTTTGCAAGGGAATGCATGCGAACTGCAGCAACATGTGCAGCCGTATCCAGCGAACAGGAATGTCAACCGGACGACAAGGAAAATTCAAACAACTTGCCAGAAATTTCGAACCATTGTGCGCCTAAGGCAAGAACTACCAAAAAGAAAAGAAAAGGCACAGTTCCGGGGCAGGATTCTAGAGCAGTGAAGACTGGCAAATGTCTTTGTGCGTTTGACGCGAGCACCTTGGAATGCCTGGAAACGTCGCTTGACCCCACAAAATCAGGTCTCTATGAAATTGATGGCGCCAGTACTGATACTGATGACGACGAGCACGATCTTTGTGGATTTGACTTTGACACGTTGGAGAGGGCGTCTTGCCTTGAACAAATTCGGGATGCTGTTCCCTTAACGATGTGCACGGAGCTAGAGGATGTATGCGAGAAACACAACAATTGGCGAAGCTTGAAGGTGGAGGAACTGAAATTGGAACTTGCTCTTCTGGTAACGGAAGCATTTTTTCAGCAATTCTAAGCTCGATTTCGCAGGATGCCCGTTTGACGGAACTTGGAGCATCGGAGGCAGCATTGGTTGACCGCATCACAACCCGCAGGCGACGGCGGATGTGGCCGCAGATACTTCTGACGACGCGACGGTAGTGTCGGCTGCGTCAAAGTGAACTTTCTTTTTTCTTTTTTGTGTGAATTCGACGATCGGATGCTGCAACGGCCTCTCAAAGCGCGCAGCACCGCTCACCTGTTGCAGCTTCATCCGTATTCTGCGATGCGGCTGCGCATGTTTGCGACTGCGCCGACCACAACCGTGCCGGCAGTTGCCCCGCTGCTTGACGCCCACTACGGCCTCCGTGACGAAATTGCCCCCGCCGGTAGAGCGGCAATTGATGCATTCAAACCCGTCGCAGAAGAGCTCAATGCCCGTTTGCTAGAAAAATGCGCGGAATCGGTGCGGTACATTGATGAAACCAACCTGTGAACCACCACTATTGATTTGCCAGCCGCACGTTTTCGATTTGCCCGTAAACAGTCGCAACTATCTTTCGTCGCGTTCGCCTCTATTTATCAGTTCTAACTGGTGGTTCGAACTCAAGTTGAGTTCAAGTTTCGTTTTCTGCGAATCGCTCAATTTTCTTCTGTTGCGTTCCTTCTCAGAGACCACCCGAAGCATCCGCGCGATTTGATTGGTAAACCGCCTCCGGATGGCGTCACGTCAAGTTTCCAGATCGAGCGAGCTGCGCGCTTCATTGTCAGCATTCTGAAATTCAAAGCCAACGCGAGGTACGACCCTCAAATAATGAGTTTTTTCAGTGTGATAAACCGTATCTGCCGTACTAGTGGCCCAGCGAAAAGAATTTTTGGATCCGCTCGAGTTCCTGGAGACGTTGTTGATTCATTTTCCATGTCTCCAGATTCTCGACATATTGTCGCCATGATAAAGGATCATGTTTTCAAAGTGGATGTCTACGATGATGATGGGAATATCGCTGGTGTCAACGAAATCGAGCGGTATCTCACTGCCAGCTTTTTGAAACCTTCAGAAATAACACAACTGCGAAAATTGCCAGATTGCTGTATGCCGCTTGCGCTAAGAGCTTGGAGGTGTCGCCAAGCCCATCGGTCGGTTTATTGACTACAGCGAGTCGGAGTGTATGGGCTGCCTCACACAGCCATCTTGCTGCATTGTCGGCTGCAAATGCGGAGAACCTTCAGATAATTGAAAATGCGCTATTCTCTGTCCATCTCGACGACAAATCGACAATTTCGAACCACAATTACTCACACTTGCAGTTTTTGCACAACAAAACCGGGCGCAATCGTTGGTTCGACAAGACACTCCAATTAATCATCGCAAGTAGTGGCCGCACCGGATTGAATTGCCAAGTTGCTGAAGTCGGGGTTTCCCCATTCGCAAATTTGGCTGAAACTTTAGTGGCAAGGTGACTGAAATCTTCTGAATAACCAAAAAAATAATGATGAAAAATAAGCGAATCTCCAATCAAACGGTCGTCGACCAGTGGGGCACCGATGCTGCCAGAGCCGATTAAACTTGAGTGGACTGTTGACGGAGACGTCAAAGGGGCGATTGCTTCTGCTGTAAAAAAAGTGGCAACTGAGATCAAGTCAACTGAAAGTGTTCTCGCGCTTTATGATATTTTGGGTGAACGTTATATTAAGGAAGTTGGTCTGTATCAAACCAGTTGTGACTTTCAATTTATATTTCTGTTTTCAGCCAAATCCGAAGTCGACGCTTTCCTGCAGGTCGCGTTCCAACTAACATGGTGGCGTTTGCATAAATCGGCGCCAACTGCAGCAATGGTTGTTGAACGGCCCGAAACCGGCGGAGTGGTGACTCGCTCGATCGTAAACGAACACGTATCTGCTTTCGTGGAGAGCTTTGACAACGACGACGTTCTGGTGAGTCCAACTTTATTTCGCGGGCATCGTACCTCGGGCTCATTTGGATTCTTCTTTCGTTGCCCACTGCAGTACGACGACAAACGCGCTCACTTTCGCGCAGCGATCAACGCCATCGAGCAGACCCTCGCCGGCGCGTCCCCAGTTGAGGAGCCGGCAGCCGTCGGGCACGTGCAGGCGCTGTATTCCCTTGCGGACGACGGACAAAAGCGCGCGATGGAAGACGCTCTGGGACCAGGCGTCGCCTATGCTAGAAGTTACGCACTGGACACTGTACGCGTGCGCGCTGCTGCTCCTGTTTCCGCAGACAATGCCGAAGTGTTCAACGCTGCCACATCCGGGGGATTTTATGCTGGTTTTGCGAATAGTGATGCATTTGGATACGGTGTTGCCTATTCCGTCGGGATGGACGATCTGAAAGTTGCTGTGAGTTGCAAAAGGTCGAGTAAGGGCGGGCCAAACGCTCATCGCTTCACCGATGGATTCAAATCTGTTTTGGCTGATTTACTCATCTTGTTCCCGAAACGGTCGGTTCCATCCTTTTTTGATCGCTTTCATCCTGACCACTCTTATATTTCAAATTCGAACGCAGGACCGAAGTCTGGGGTTATGACTGGAAAGAAAAGCTTGCACGTAAGCAAAAGGAGGAGCACTACCTGAAAACGATGAGGATGTTGAGCGATAAGTATTTTGCACAGAAGGATGCCCTGGCGAAGAAATACAATCCGAAGAAGACGGCGGAGTTGAAAAAATAAATTCAAAGTTTCAGTGTGAATACTCTTTATTCCGCCCGTCAAAAATAATGTTACGGCAACCGTTTCTCCACTGTGACACCCTTTTCGTCGTACTCTGCTTTTGATATCCACATTTGATGAAAATTCCCGAGCGACCCCAGAATTGAACCGCCAATCCATGATGCGTATTTCCTTTCCGCAGTGGACCCAGCAGCGTGAATGCGGTGTTTCATCTGCAAAGGACGGAAAAAAACAAGAATTGGTACATACACAAGCAAGCCAAGGAGAACCCATACCCCCATGCTGTGCGACATCGTGTTGTTCAGCCTCTCAATAAATCCCGGCAACAGCGAATTACCGCCCGTGACAACTACGTTTGTGAACAAAGTGGCACGCAACTCTGGATCGCAAGCTGTCAGCGCCGCGTGCACCAGTTGCTGCAGCCCAGGCACGCTGCCGTCGGCATACTGTGGCGCAAGAGTAGGATTGAACATGATCTCAGGGATCCGGAACCGTTCAACTCCGAAGGAGTTGTTGTAGCCGTCCGGAAATTCAAACGACCGCGGCGGTCGACTCTGCAGGTAACTTTTGAACAGAAGTTAACAGGCTTCTACAAGACGCACGGGGCGATACTCACTTCTGATTGAAATGAAACTCCGACACTTGCAGCACAGATTCCTTGAATTCGTCCAGAACTCTATAAGTAGCAAAATCATGAAACGATGACGTGGCATTGCGGCCCCAAAGAACACTCAATGGTGGAATCTGCCCCGCCGTGATTGGAACTTTTGATTTGACGTTGTAGTGCGGTACAATTTTGACGCGATTGGCCTCAAACAAGGATTTCGTAAATGCTGAAATAGCATTTCCAGCAATCGAGTTTCGCTGGATGGCTTGATAAAAGATTATTATTGCGGGGAATAAGATCAGATGCCACAGCTGAACCTTTTTTTAAAACAAAGCCATCGACCACGGGAACCACTGAAGTACAATCTGCGCCGGAATCAATCACGAGCGCGGTCGCTTTTCCTGCGGAGAATCTGGCGAAAGGCAAAAGAAAAAAGAAAAAAAATCATGAAACCAAGCAAAAACCGCGCAAAACACGCACGCTGAAAGAACCGGTGCTTTCGCAACATAAAACGCGGGAACTTTGAAAGTCTCAAAAGCGAGTTCAATTAATTTTTCTCGTGAATCTCGCGAGGCCCATGCAGCTTCGCTAATAAGAAGCGGGTGCTCGGACATCGAGTCCACAAACAGCCGTTCGGAGAACGCGTGATTACAAAGTGCCTCAAATACACTCCAGTCGGTAACTTGTTCGGAATTTGAGCAGTGTTACAGGGACCGAAACCAGCTTTACCCTGTCCGTTTGCAACCGCATGTTTGATTTCGGCATTTTCGGACCATTGCCACACGCGCAGATCGCCGACGGACAAATGGTTGTTGACAGCGGATGCGGCGGCAGGGAATACGGCGGAAGGTGTGTCGATGCCGGCATGGCCGGCCTTCACCGAAGAAGCGCCGACATCAAGAACGATCGCACCAACGTCGTCTGCACAGGGACGTAAGCATGGACGCGAACGCATACACAGCAGAGCGTGGGACTCAGGACGGGACGGGACGGCACGCACCGGCGCCAAGGACCATCGTCGCCCGAGGGATGAAAACAGAGTTTTTTGACAAAGAGAAACACGACGGACGAGCGCGGACGCGCTCGCTCGCTGCACCCGCCGCCGCCACCGCCGCCGCTGCCGCTGCAATAAGCCGCCGCCCGCTCTGTGCTCATACCGAGCACGAACCGCCTGTCGCGGCCTTCGTGTTGAGGATCAGCGCCACTGCACGCATTAGCCGGCCAGTTAGCGTCTCTCACAGCATCGGACGGGAAGGGCACGTACCAATCAGTCCGTACAACCCCAGCACTTCCGCGAAAATCAATATCAAAATCATACCTGCGCACAAAACAACATGTCAGCTACCCTACGTCGCTCGCGCACCACGCTAATTACCGACGTACAAACGCGGCTGCTGGGCTGTTCCGCGAACACCCGCGTCGCCAACTACTCCGACAGCAAATCCGGCCGCAAGACCGCTGAGTCCGACACTGAGTCCGGCACCGAGTTGGATGAATGCCGCGAAAAGGGTCATCCGCGAGCTCACTGGGAAACAACATTGTCACGGTGTCAGCAGATTTTTCGTTCTGAGTTCCAGATCGACAAAGTATTGAACGCACAGTTTCCGCTTACGAGCACAGATACTACCAGCCCATAAATACCAATGATACCAGCCTGTCAATCAAGACAAAGAAGGCGTCAGCCAGAAACCTAAAACAACGCGCAACACGCCAAAAAAAAAACAACAAAAAACAAAAGACGCTTACCATGACGACGGGAACAATGTTCTTCATGACTTGCTCTGGGCGCATAACGCCCATCGCGGAAATGCCTACGCCTGACTTGGCTGTTCCATACGCGGCGCCGAAGCCTGGATATAATAAAAAATAAAAAATACACAAAAAAAAAGGGAGTCATTATGTGCTCAGTCATGCTGTAGCCCTCCTCCAAAGCCATGCGCTATGTTGGGTGCACTCACAGCTGAACACGATCGCCGAAGTACATCCCATGACTCCGAAGAACGGTGCGTAAACGGGACAATAGTCAGACGACAGTGACATTTTTGTCAAAAGGTTTCTTTGATATTTCTTTTCTCAAATCTCAGGAACCTGTCGCCGAAGCAGCTTCCAGGAATGATGCCACTGATAGGAAGTATCGTTCCATCGACTCCCGGAAGCGGTTTTTGTATTGCCGTGGAGAGAGAATTGTTGGTTTCTCCGATCCCCCGCCCACTGTCTCTTTCACCCAACTCTCCAGTTTCTTGTCCCATGTAAAAGTGCGCATATAGTCTAGTATTGAGCCGTATTGGCGCCCCAATTCATAAAGGAAAAAGGAACGATAAGTCGTTGATTGAGAGTGGTTGTTTTTTAATAGAATTAGCCACTCACCAACTATTCCAACGACAAGCTCTTTGTTTTCTTCGTCAATGCCAACCAACAGCGAATAATCCATCACATTCATTTTGTACAAGAATAAAGTGTCATTCCAGACAGAAGACCTTAGAATTCTCTTTGAATACTCCCGTATAAACAATGGATATTCACATAGGTCTAGAAAGGGCTTTAGCTCCGGTGAAAGCAAACAAGAAACACGAACATTCAAGAAGATTTTCGTCTAATAAAACTTGATTTCGCTTCCCAGTTGATTGAACATGTCGATTTCGCATCGATCCTTTCAAGTCAAATATCTGGAACATTTGAGCTCACTGAAGCCAGATCATATTGTTTCAAAATGCGTACCTGGGTGATTTTCCGGTCCCAAAAGAGATTTTCCATCACTAAAACGTCCATCTTAAAACTTTTGTTGGGGCTCTTAAACCCAATCCTATAGAATCCAAACGTTTTGGCAAGCACTGTGTGAAGCTAAACAAAAGTTAGCTGTAAAGCACAAGGTTTTGCAATTTTAACATCCTCAGGAATTAAATGGTTACCTTGTGAAAGAAAGCCTCCGAAACATAAGTGAAGTACGACGGTGCGAATTTCAACAATGCCTCCATTTCTGGTCTCGAAAGAGACTTTAATATAAGTCTATCATCCTTAGTTTTGAGAAAAGCAGAACCGGACTTCCCCCCCGAAGCATCCCACTTAATGCAACGGGATAACGACTGCAAATATCCATCCTCAAAGCCGCAGTTTCGTCGGAGTGCTTCAAATTGCTCAGCATAGAAGGCTTTGCACTCAAACTTTGTTCCGCCATCAGAAAACTCTGAAGCCATGTTAGAACTAGCGGAGAAGGAAAAAATTTCAAACCAAGCTTTATGTGATCGCCTTTCCCGCTGGTCAACTTCTCTTCAATGTCGGCTGGAGCACCTTCATTGGTTACTTCCGCTTGGTCGCTGACAAAATCATCGGCTATTACGTCTTTTCCCACCTCCTTGACAGAGTCGTTGCTTTGAGTTTTAGCCGAAAGTTTTGGCTTGTCCCGATTTTTCGTAAAGCTGAGCTGCAAGTTACGCCTTCATGTCAAAAGGGGAATCGCTTGCCTTAGCATGAAAGCAATTATAGAGCTTGGTTCATCCTCACGGACAATGACATTACAGTCCTGAAAAAGATGCTCTGACAAGCTCCTTCAAGAAACATTAGTTATTAAATTGACAATCAGGGTATTGATGCTCACAAAGGGTACTCGAGCTTTGGTCGAGCTTGAACGGCTTTCGTAAGCGCCGAAGAACGCTCGCCAGGACTGATTCCTACCTGGCTTGGATTTAAAACCAATAAGCCATCTGCCTCATTAAATTGTCCAACTTGTTCGCTTTCTGGGTCGATTCGGAGCGGTTCGTCTTCCAATATTCGGTTACTCCAATCCTCAACTTTCGAGTTGACCAATTCGCCACTTTCGTTCATTTGCGCGATTGACTTGTCACCGTCATCGCGGATATGTTCCAACCTTGATTTAACCAATTCCATTTCTCGTTCGTCTTGCGGTACGTTTAGAACATTGCTTACTTGATCTTCTCCAAGTAATGACTCTGCAGACTCCTGAACAATCTCAGAGAGAGCGTCAGGTGGTTCACCGCTATTGCCGCATCCCGCGGTATCCACTTCTTTGTCAACAGAGGATGCTTGTGCGCCAACAGATCCACCGCCAGAAACAAGGGAAGTCAAGTCGAATATATCATCATCCACACCAATCTTGTCAACTACATCATCCGGTTTGTTTTCAGAAAATTGCGGTTCCGAATAGTTTCCAAAAAATTGCGTGGGCGACAGTCCAAGCGATAGAGGTAATGGAAGAGAACCAAACGGATGCTGCGCCTGCCGCATTCGGGGCGACAGCGGCATCGGAGGATTTTCGGGCGGTAATGTCAATGCAGGAGCAGGCAGAGACGAAGCTGTTTTCCCCTTTCGAGAATCTGAGGCTTTTCCGACTTTGACAATAGACGCCATTGCACCGGCAGCCACATACACTGCATTTACAGTCGCAACCGCCATGGCCGCCGTGGGAGACGTTGTAGGCATCATTACAATTCCTGCGCTGCCTCCGCTGCCTGTTGTGCCGCTTACGGATGATCCTGTTGTCTTCCCCAATTCCGCATCAAAAAGGCGTTCAAATTCAGTTTCCCACTTCACGGCATTTGCGTAAATTTTGTGCAGCACAGTGGTAAGCGCAAAGTTTGCACAGCCATCTGATATAGCCAGATTTTGTTCATCCCATATATCATCTGTGAGTCGGAGAATGGTAGCTTTCTCTTCCTTTGCGCGATGAATCAGAATTTCCGCCGCCGCCGCCGCAGCGCGTGTAATTTGTGCCTGGCCTGATGATGAGGTAACGGCCAACATTCGTTTGGTGCGTTTTTGTATCGAGTCGTAAAAACTGGTAACTTGAGACCTTTTTTTTCCCCTTAATTACGCAGTGAAATAAAACGAAGGCGAACCTTAAAGTCTCATACTCGTCTTTCGCAAGTTTCGCAGAGACCTTAGCGTTAAGCGTTACTTTCATTGGAGGAACGTAAACTTCCAGAAGGTCGATGACTTGAAATTCAAACCGAACGACAAATTTGCCGTACGAAAACAGTCGCATGTGGTCTCGATGTAAATCATGCGGGCAGTTACCAAAGCTTTCATTGTCCATACTTCCATTCTTTGCCACGTTCGCGGGAGTATACGCCATGTAGAACATAAGTTCAAGCCATTTTCCGAAAGAATACTTCCATCCAGCCCAAGACATGTCTACTCGTGGGGTGCGCGTTCCACAGATGGTACAAACGGACCACATCTGAATGTTCTCTCCGCCGTGCGGACGAGATTTGGGCTCAGAAGCGGTTTCTCCACCTTCGCGCCTGTCTTCTAAGCTCACTGTGATTCTACCAGAGCCATGTGCATAAGTTCTCAAGTGTCTGCTCATCGGCAAACCGCAGCCTTTTGCTGGACATACCACAGAATGATTTTCGCAGAATTCTTGAACGTAACCTCCAACGCACATATCAGTATGAGAGTAATATTCAATAATGTTCAAATCAGGCGGATGGCACGGAATCATGGATGCCATGCTTACACTTGAGAAGAGAAAAACGAGCTTTTGAAAGTGAAACGGGCTCAAAGTCGACAAATTTTCAAAATAATTGGCGCAGTTGATTTCCAGAGAAATTATGGTTTGGTCATTCGATGCTAGAGGAGTCTTGTCCGATTTGAGTTCAAACAGACGCTGAAGAATATGTGGAACGGGAAATTTTACAAATGGTGAGGCGCTGACATACGTTGAATTATAGGCATTAATCGCGGTTTGTAGTCGATCATCGAAGGATTCCAGAGTTGTGGTGGCTGCGCCCTTTTCTGGAACAGTCCCATCTCCCTCGTCGAGACAGGTGTCATCGACTTCATTTGGCACCCAAGCGAGCTCATTGTCCAGGAATGCTTGTTCCAGAACTAAATTGAATGCGATGAAAAGCACCATTTTCATTACCCGTTTCAATGAAATAAGATACTCGAGCGAAGCTCCTCGCAAAATTACTGTGCCCACAGGCTCGTTGCAGCAGCCTTCAAGGAACACAAAAGACTTTCGCGTCCCTTCAATCAAAACGTCGTCGAAAACGCGTACTGAAAACTTTTCGAAAAGACCAATAACTGCTGGCTTGCCACCACTGTTTTCTGAATTTGCCAATGTAAGATCATTCGGAGTTGCCGCTATACGGGAGCCGCTACAACGGGCAACCGAGTGAAGGGTTTCGAGCTTCACGTTCGCCGCGACAGCAACACCGGCGCGCACGAGAAGATCCACGGCCAGCCTGCAAACCGACCCCATCGTAAACACAACATCAGGACGCAGCGCAACAATCCGACCGACAATTTGCATCAAATGGTCCTTCTCTTGCGAGAAGACGCTGTCCAGCGAGACGAAGTGCGACAGAGTTGACGGATAGTCTATCGCGAAAGCAAGAGTAAGCACACGTGGGATCCGTTTGGGCGCGACCATGGATTTGTGCGCCATCCGACTGTTAAACACAGGTCCATCCACAAACAGCGAGTCTTCTGGCGCAGCGCCAGGAACTTTCTTGATTTTCAGAATACGGTGCACAGGAAGCATCGGCGGCACAGATAATTGTGCAAAAGTCCCAACTGGCGCATTTGCTGCGGCAAGCATCTGAGCAGACGCCGCGACAGTGAGGTCTAGGACCACAGGCAAGTACGTGAGCGCAGGTGGGCATTCACACGCCGGCGCCGTTCCGGCTGCTTTTTTGCACGGACAACCTAGACTCGCAAGCATCTGGCGCGTGAGGCGGCGAAGATGGCGCATCGAGGACGGCCGCAGGATGCCGTCGTTGTCGCTTCGGCGCAACGTGGGTGATACGTCCATGAGCCAATTCTCCTTCAACTTAGGATTTTGAAAGAACACCTTGACAACGCTACTGTTCGAGGCTATTTCATGTGCAGAAGATCCTTGGCGCGCCTGGAATTCTCTCATCGCATGGAGCGTTTTGGTCTTTTCCTTTCTTCCGATCGCACTTTGCCATTACCTTGTCAATTCTCGCACGTGCGATATCTTTAAAAGCTCTTGCATACATTCGAGTGGCTCAGCATATTGGCGATTCTGCGGCATCAGCTTTGTTGGGTTGTGCCCAAAACGAACAACAAAACTTATACCAAACCGACTCAGAAAGGTCCCTGACCGGTCGGTCCATTACACCTTCTGCACCCCGTCCAAGTTCTTGCACCACGATCCTTGATCCGCCTTTTGTTTGTGTTCAGCCGCATTTGCGCACGGCTCAACGGAGGACGGCTGCCAAGGGGCCGCATGCATGGCTACGGCGTTCACCCTGACAGCCTCTCATACTACAGTCGCCGATAAAAAGCTTCACACAAACAACAACGGATTAGCTGTTCCTGTTGAGGAAGACGCAGCTCTTCCGGCTGCACTGCCGCTGGCACCGACTTTCGAGAGCCTTACACGTAACTCATGAAATTTCAACCCACCTGCAGTTGCAATCACTAAGTTACGCGAAGTCGGACTCCAAACCTCGTCACGATCCGCTACTCATGTACTCCTGCCAATGCACTGAGAGTGAGAATGAGATGGAGAGTTATTGAGTGAGATTGATTGAGTGAGTTAGTTTGTGCGTGAAGAATCGATTCACGTCGTTCAAGGTGGCGAATAAGCGACTTTTTGAAACAAAGTTGCAAAAAATTTAATAACCATGCCAACCCCAAACCTTTTGAACTTTTGAATCGATCTCCGTTCTTTTCTCTTACCCTAAAAAAAACAACCGCAAAAAAGACACAGAAGTAGGGAATCCGCAACACCGACAGTGCTGAGAAACGGATGCGGACAAGACTGCCTATCGGAAGTAGAAATTTTCACCATCTGCCTTTGCAAGTGCGCCAGTGCCGACCCAGCGCATCGCTGCGCGAAAATGTGCGGCGACATGCACAGCAGATAAATCCCTGACCATTGAGTTCATGGAAAGTATTTGAATGGCGTCTGAGCTCAGATATTGTCAAGAACGCTTTGTTGCATTCATTTCTGAGGCAGGGGAAGCGTTGGCGGTTCGCCTCATGGATTCTGGAATGCGTGGTCATATTGGCCTTGCGTTTAAAATATTTGCCGCATATGGGGCAGTAGGCACCGGAGCTGGCCTCAGGGGCAGTCCCCTTCGTAATAAAATTGTGCACATTGGCACTGAATACAGCTTCCTGGTTGAGGACCGCTAAGACCCCATGAATCACAGGGTTTGCCTGCTCCATGGCTTCCGGACTTGCAGTACGGTCTAGCGGGGATGCTTCCCGACTGGTGAAATAACTGTGCACATTGGCACAGAATTCGGCATCGTGGTTGTGGCCCAATACGGGCTCACGATGTATAGCGTTTTCAAATTCCATAGACGCCGGACTTGCAGCACGTTCCAGTGGCGGTGGCGACTCCATTCGGTACCAGGGGATCTGTGCTCGGAAACCATCGGCGTGGCGATCGTTCGGAAGCCATGGCGAGATGAAATCTACGGGCTCCTCGGGGGTGACTACTTGACCGTCCAGCAAACTATCTGGCACGTTGATGACTTGGACGAATTCCAGAAAGGGGTCAAGGCAGGAGTCCTGAAACAGCGGCTCGAGAGGCATTGCCCTATCGACGTTCTTAGAGAACTCGCAAGGTAAACAGTCGGCATGGCTGGTGCAGGACTTGCAGGTTGAAACTTCCATACGACCCGGACCGACAGAGGAATTCGTCGGAATTTAAACTTTTTTTTTTCAGCCCCCGAACAACTGCAGTTCTCTCCTTATCAATTTTCAGTGATTCACCCAATTGCTGCAACTTCAGCCACCAGACCGCAGCCCCTCACTGTCGCATATCGAACAGCTTACACGTCGCAGCACTAAATGCGGAACAGTTTCTGCACTTTCCGGTTTTCAGTGGTTCGGATTCGAAAATTTTTTCCCGCTTTTCGATAAGAAGGACGAACGACACGTGACATCCTCCTATTTCCAACTGCGATGAATTGGCCGGGCACCAGGATAGCACGGTTCGAATTTTAATCCTACCATTCAGAGCTTGGTGACCACTGCGGGTATCGCAGGAAATGTTCTGTTTTGATCCTGATTGTTAAGTTTCCTGTTCAAAAAAAGGTTCAAAGCCTGATTGCAACAAGCCGGCAGCTGCGTCTCCCCGGCGGAGGCTCTTGGCGCCTTGCCGCCTTGCACCGCTGCGGCTGCCATGGTGCCGCCAAATTATGCACAGGGCTTCGCACAGCCGGCTTTCGAGCGGTGCCAAAGTAGCACTGACGTCCGTGCCTTTAATGTGGGACGCAGGCGACTACGGTTCCATCGTGGGCAGGGGCCCAGCGCAGCATCGTACGCCTGCCGAGTTACCGTGACGGACGCTCGCCGCGTGCCGAGGTGCAGAATGCTCCGGTCGGGATACGTGCGAGCGGGCGCGCACGTGCAGCTGTTTCCGCTCTGCTCCCCCCCCCGCGAATGGACGCTGCTACGTACATTGAGGAGCGCCGCCCCGCAGCTGCTCTCGAGCCTGCCGCCAGGTCCCTCGCAGCGGCACGCGCCGTCGGACAGTCCCGCTTTCGGCTCGCGCCACCCGCCCTTCTGTGCTTACTGCCATCGCGGCCGTCTCACTCAATCGCACGCGCTGTTGCCGTTCCTCATTGCTCTTTTATCACTATCCCGTGAACTTGCTGCGCTGGTCAACAAACTTGGAGTCCTTGCCGCGAAAACACCAAAGACACAAGCCCATTTCTTTTTTCAATTTCAGCCACCGAGGCTAATATTGAGCCTGCCGCGCATCATCAGCCTCGTCCTGAGTTTATTCGGTAGGGTTCGCATCGTTTAGGCCCATGGCAAAATTTTCCAGATTGATCGTAGACCCAAGCTTTGGTAACATAGACACCGAGATTAAAAACTTTATGACAAAAAGAGAAAACAACCAAAAAAGAAAAAAAAGCTAGTCTCACGAATAATATCACATGGAAAGAAAACATAATTGGAAAGTCAAAGCTTCTTTTATTGCTCAACAGATCTTAAAAAATTTCACAAACCCAGACCACAAAGATCTTGGTCAGCACAGTACGCATTGGAGGATCAGACGAAAACTTCGCCCGCGGCATAAGCGAACATATTATCCCCTATGTGTTCATTGCCTCGCTCGCTTTGGCAACCTCTGGGACAGGCATTCCACTTTCCTGACCAGTTTCTTTCCCGGAAATTTGCACGGTGCCAACCTCGTCAAACCATACAACAGGCAAAGACTCCGCGTTCTCTCCTTTCAGTCCAAACAAAAGCGCCTGAGTAATTCCCCCAAAAGACAATTCACGGTTAGCATCAAACCTTGGCCAAAAAAAAAAAGAGAGAAAGCATCACAAACCTTCTCCGCCTCATATCTAGAGCTATAAGACACGAGCAAGGAGCTATCATTGTCATTGAATGTCAACTCTGTGACAGTTCCGTGGTCCTGTTTTTTTGCCATCAAAAAACAAGAAAAACGAAAGAAAAAGAAAAAGCCCTACCTTGAGTTGCTGCATGAGAAACACCTTCTGGGCTTCCTTTACTCCTTTGATCAGCAATCTCTTTGGACGCAGATCAAGGTTAAATGACCGCGGTGCGTATCCTCCTCGTCCGCCGCGTGTACCACGACCGGGGTTGTATCCTCCGCGAAGAACCGGTCCTCCTTTAACAACAGCGGCGGCGTCAACTCCAATCGCAGTTGCCTGTTTGTAAACATTAAATTTCATACACCACACAAAAGAACGCATACTTCAGCTTTCAAGGCTTCCAACGTAGCAGCATCATCTTCTGCAGGCTGCCCATTCATCGGTCCTTCTGCCGACGAAGTGACGGCAGCTGCGGCCGCTTTGGCCTCATTCAAAGCATTCTGAACAAGATTTTGAATACTTTTGAGAGCTGCCATAACTTCAGCTTTTTGTTTTGCAGTCAACGTTTTGTTTTCCAACTTTTGCAACAGTGCCTTCTGAGTTTCAAGCTGAGCAGCAAGGAATTGCTCTTTTTGCTTCTTTAACAATTCCAGTTGCTTCCTTTTAGCCCCTGTTGCTGTAGAAAACGCTGGCTGCGTTTGAGCCGTTGGTTGAGCCTGGCCCTCGGAACCATCCAAATCTTGCAAGGATGCAACCACACTGCCTGGAACAGGATACGAGTTGCTGCCATCGACTTTCTTTTTGGGTAAAGCAGCAGCAGCAGCCCCCATGCTGGTGAAGCTGGGAGCTCCGTCGGGTTGCGTTGTAGCAAAGTACACTTTCACGAAACGATTGCCAAAGATAACTTCAGGGCTTGAATGCGCAGCACGCGCTTCCGCGGCAGTGCTGTAGCGCAAAGTGGCCCGCTGAGCTTCCGGCTCGACTCGCAAATCTGTGATGGTCCCAAATTTTTTGAAGTATTCGTTTACCGAGTCCAAAGTGCACATTTCAGCGGGGATGTTTTCAACCACAAGGGCCGTCGACGGCGGATTTCTGTGCTGGCTGGAGGCCGGCGGACGGCTGTTATACCCGCCGCGGAATCCGCCACGCATTCCCATTCCTGGACCCATTCCGCCGCGAAACGGAACACCCATACCCTGAAATTGATTCGGAAAACCAGAAGGGAAGCTCGGTTGCAGTGGAATATGGGGATGTGTCACAAACGGTGCCATATCTGGTCTTTCAGCTGCAGTTTGGTTAGGAAAGAATAAAGGATGCGAAATGAAACCGTACCGTATGGACCGATATTTCCAATGCCCGAGTTAAACTGAGGACCGCTCATAAAAGAAGATTGTTGTCCGCCCAAAGGAATTACGGAAACTTGCGGAAGCGGGGAATGGTCGAAATAACAAGAATCGCCACGTGAACAAACTCCTCTGGCTGGAAAAAAATAACATTGTTTGAGTAGTTTTCCAGAATGAAACAGGTGTTTGATTCTGTTTTTACCATCAAACTCGTAACAGCGTCCACGCGGTCTTATGGCGCTGCCGCCTCCTCTCATGTTTCCATTGGTATATGCACCTCTTTGATTTCCTTGCACATTGACATAAGGAGACCAATTGCTCTGCTGTTGAAAATGTCCGCCGACTCGTTGTCGAAAGTTGCCCCGAGGATTGGAGACCTTACTATTTGCGGAATCAACACCGGGTTCATCATTGATTTGCGCATGGTCCATGTCGTCGCCTAATTCACTGCCTCCAAACCGTTTTCGTCGCCTTGCACGGCGGCCGTCTTCATCATCGTCGGGCTCGGGCTCACCAGCAAAATCCACAGCATCATCCTCTGCAGACGAAGATTGCAGAACAGCGGGTTGGACCGGTGAGGCAGTTGCAGGGGGAACGGCCGAAGCTGACGGATGGGGATTTGCGGACAGATCGGCCTGCGAGGTCCGTCGCCGTTTCAAAGATGGCGACGCGACGGGCATGAAGGATCGAGAGCGCACAGCTTCGAATAGCTTTGAGACAAAGGCTTCGGTTTCTGCAACACACGCGAAGGGATAAAACCACGATCAGATACGCAGCCAAAAAGGACAGGTTAACACCGTTCTTCAAAAACTCGTCCAGCTGTTCGACGCACAGCTGGCGCAGATCGGCGTCGGGACGGTCGTGCCGCAGAAGGGCGACAACATACTCGGCAAGCACGGAGGGGTCGGCGTCGCAGCTAATGCAGGATGGGGCGGGATGGGGCGAGATGGGATGGGGAGGGGGCGTAAGGCCGGGTCAGCGGGATGCAGCGCACGAATGACACGGGCACACGCACACAGGCTCCAGCAGCACAATCAGATGCGCCTGCAGTGCGGCGGCCTCGTCGTCGGTGAAGAGCATTTTTCTTTTTTCACCGACAAAGGCATCCACCCGTCATCGTCATCATCATCCCACGCGGAGAAACGGCAAGGGAGCCTCGTGCAGGATCCTGTCTTTAATCACTGTGCTGTGTCGCACGGAAGCTGCAAGCGAGGGACGCGCTCGGTCGTATGTCAGTCGGGGAGTGGGTGCGCATTGCATGGGAAGCTTGATCGCTTCATCAGACTTTTCGTGGCTACCATGCGTTATGCGTGGGAAGTGGAAGTGGAAGTGTCGCGTAGAATCAATCAATCGGGCGCCGCACTCCGTGTTTTCATTGGCAGCCACTGCGGAAAACAGAAGGCGCAAAAACGAAAATGCACCTGCCCAGGAAGCTGCCGGCGCGGATGCCGCCGCCGTCGGTCCTACGCCACATTGCCTTCCCGCCCGCCGCCGCAGCCTTGATGCCGCGCGTGTCGCCGCTGGGCGTTCGCGCCGCTCCCCGCATACCGCGGTTGATGCAGGCGCGTGTGCGCTCCGCCCGCCGCCTGGCAGGCTTGGAACTGCCATCGTCGTCGCCGCCGTTGTCGACCTCCCACGCAGATCAGGCTCTTCCGTCCGATTCGGCTCTTCCGACAAATGCCACACCGCGGCTTGCTTCGGGCTCTGCGCGCGACATCGAGCGCGTCGAACGCCAACTCAAGATAGAGGAGAACATGGCGCGCATGGATGAGCGCATTCGGGCTTGGAAAGAGGAGAAGGCGAAAGCGAAGCTTCTAAAGAAGAAGGGCGACATGCCCTTTTGATTGGATTCGTGTTGCAATCCGTGCGCGATTGGATCGGGGAACACGCTCACTGCACAATATACTCGCACATACAAACATACCGTTTCTTACTGATCCTCGCAGCGCACGTTTGTTTTGATGCGCGTCAGCACATTTCAAGAATGTCCCAGATTGACAAACTGGCCATCCGCGGTACAACCCCACCGCATGCCCCTCTACACGAGCGACATCCGAACAAACTGAGTGTATCTTTTCGTGCGCAGGCATTCGCAGCTTCGCACCCGAATCCCAGAGTATCGTCGAGTTCTATGCACCACTGACGCTCATTGTCGGACACAACGGTGCTGGCAAGACTACGGTAATCGAATGCCTCAAGTACGCGTGCATCGGCGAGATGCCTCCAAACTCTGCCAAGTCGTTTGTGCACGATCCGAGGGTAAAAGCTTCCCTTCCATCCTCACCTGCGCCTCTCGCGCGCAAATAAACAAAACCATCGCCTCCACGAAAAAAAACAACAGGTCGCGCACGAGTCCGAGGTCAAGGGCCAGGTCAAGCTGACCTTCCGCAACGTAAATGGCAAACGCATGGTTGCCACTCGCTCTCTCGTGATGTCGCTCACGCGGACTTCTGCATCAACAAAGACCCTCGAGTCCGTGCTCGCGACATACGTCAACGAAAACGATAGAGCGGTAACATCATCCTTTTTGCGCTTGTTCATTGGCTCGCACCAAGTCTGATCTTCGATTTGCTTGCGCAATGAAGATGGTTAGCATTACATCCAAGTGCGCCGAGCTGGACGCAGCCATTCCCGAGCAGCTCGGCGTTTCGCGCGCGATCCTCGACAGTGTCATTTTCTGCCACCAGGAAGAATCTTTCTGGCCGCTGTCAGAGCCCGCAACCTTGAAGAAGCGATTCGACGAAATCTTTGCCTCCACGCGCTACACCAAGGCCCTCGCGTCCATCAAGGATTTGCGAAAAGACCAGGCAGTGCAGATAAAGATAGACCAGGGCGAACTTAATCATCTGAAAGCCGACAAGGAACGCGCTGACACTGTACTACAAATTTTTTGCTGTCGTTATTGTATTTGTTCCAGTTAACTTCGAATTTCGTTCGAAAGCTCCATCGCGACAAACGCGACATTCAGGAACGCATCACAGCCGCCAAATCTCGGAAATTGGAATTGGAAAATGGCGAAATAGCTGAAGTTTCGAACCAGCTGCGGCATCTCGAACGCGAACAGCAAAAACTTCAAGATCTCTACTCTGAAATCCAAACTCGCGAAATTCGCAGAAATATGCTGCAGAATTCGCTCCAAGAAATGAGACGAACGATTGAAATTTACGAGGGTTATTTAGTTTCCTGTTGTCGAGCTTTTTCCAACGAGCGCACCCAGATACCGACGAACAACTCAAGGCCATGCTGAGCCAATACGAAGATTCAATTGAAGTGCAGCAAGAAGAGCTGCATAAACTGACTGAGTCATCTACTGCTCTCACAAAACAAATTGTGGCAATAGAAAACGAAATATCCGCGCTCTTGATCACAAAGGGACAACTTCAGGCAGAGCTGGATGTAAGTCCAGTTGATAAGGATCCTTTACGCCTTACATGATAGTTTCAAGGCGCACGCGCGCAAGGTTGATCAAGCTGACGATATGGTTTCTACCATAGCCAAGCAAGCAAATATCCGGGGATTTTCGGTTCCCTTGAATGACCAAGATTTGCACCGGTTCGTCACCACATTAACCGACCACATGACAGCACAGCAGCGAAAACTCGATGCCGCGAAAGTGAGTAAGAATACTAGTTTTTTTTGGAGTACAGATCGAGACAATTAATCTCCTCATTGCTTTCAGTCAGATGCACAAACCGAATCATCAATCATTTCAGCTAGACTGCAAAAAGTACAAGGCGGCTTAGCATCCCAGCAGGAGACTAAGAAAATGCTGAAAGAGCGAATGGTTTGTTTTCATAATGGATGGACGGCCTTTCAGAACTTTCAACAACCGCTTAAACGCAGGATCTTAATCAACGCAAAATTCGGGATATCACAGCGAAAATGCAGTCCCTGCAAGTCACCCAATCGGAGCTGGCTGAGCTGAAGGCGAAAATAACCCAAGAAGAAGAATACATCGCTCAGCTGAGTCGGTGCAATACTGCAGCGGAATACGAGAGTAAGCTGCAGAAGCTTAACCATGAAGTTTCGGTGAAAGAACGGCTCTTTGCTCAGTTAAGCGCGGAAGTCGCGGCATTGAATACGCAGTCGGAAAGTCGAGCGAAATTAGGATTGAAAATTCAGGAAAAGAAAAGGAAGCAAGAAGCCTTCGGTTCGCTGTAAGTAGGTTCGCAAGTGTCGAAGTGCTTCAACTTGTTTCACAGATTCGATTCGTTCAAGACAGAATTTAGAAAACTCTTTCATTCCGACGCTGATTTGACGACGTGTTCGGCCATTATTGCCGCTCAACACAGGTTTTTCTGTTTGTTAGCGTTGATTTTCTACATATGTGTTATTAGGAACAAGGATGCGGAGCTTGCAAAGAAAAAGATGGAACTGGATGCAAAATCAAAAGAGATTTCAGCGCTGGAAGCAAAAATTTCTATGAGCAAGACGCGGTTGCAAAATTTGTCAAAAGAAGTCGATTCAAAGTCGAAAGCAATCAACGAAGCCTGTGGCGGGACTGACTTTTTGCATTCTGTCGAAGAAGCTGAACAGGATTATCACGACGAATTAAAGTACTGTTTGGTTTTCTTTCATTCTGGGCTGATTATCATCGTATATTCTCAGCGCCGAACAAACCATTAATGCTGGAATGGTCATGTTGAACAAGTATATGCGGATTTTCAACCGTGACAAGTTAGTGCTTCTTTTTTGTTTGTTTTGATTCTCATGTTCTACATTGGTAGATGCTGTCCACTCTGTGTCCGCGCGTTTCCCAGTGAGAGTGAGGCGCAGACGTTTCTGAAACGAGTAAGGTTAATCTTCGCAACTGATTTTCCTATTGATTTGGTCGTTGGAACAAGCTCAACGATTCGCTTGGCAAAATACCCAACAAAGCTGCGCAGGCGGCGATAGTGGCAGACAAGGCCGCCAGATTGAAGCAGCTCACGGCGCTCAAACCGTCCTTCCATGAAGTGGCTAAAATCCGCGACACGGAGATCCCGGCCACAAAAGCGGAGCAGCGCAAGTTCGACGCTGCGCGCGCAGACCTCGCGTCCGTGGTCGAAGATCTCGAGGCAGACTGCGCGGTGCTCGCTGCGGAGATTGACGGGATCGCCGACCTGCGCCGCGTGTGCGACGACGTCCTGAAAACGGATGCCGATCTGGCGGCTGTTCACGCCGAGGTGCAAGCGCTGGAAAGCGACAAGACCGGCAGCGTTGACGGCGAGCGAATGCAGAGCGATGTGCAGGCGGAGATAAATGCGGTCAACATTGCCCTGTACGTCATAGTTTGTTTTTTTGCCGACGTATTCTTGTGTTCTTTTTGTAATTCTACCAAAAAAAAAACAGTGCTGATTTGCGGCATGATATTACGAGGGTCAACGCCGAGAGATTCAACAACCAGAACACAATTGCGTCCCACGAAAAGAGCTTGCAGAACGCGAAGCAGGACCTGCAGTCGAAAACGCACCTGTGGAATCAACGCGAAGAACTGCAAAGTACCATTGCGGAGCTGAAAAAGGAAATAGAAAAATTTTCAAAGGATATCGAGGTGTGTTTTGCGCACTTCACTTCACAATTGGCTTTCCCTGACGAAACACGCCCAGGTGGCCGATGCGGCAATTGCGCAACTTGGTCCTAGCATCCGGGCCATTGAGCAAGAAATGGCCGCGGCACGCGACAAGGCTTCTCGCGAAGAAAGCTCTTTCACAAAATCCATCCAAGAGCTCCGCGGACATATTGCGACCGTGAATAACCACAGGAACGAAGTGGAGCGATATATCCAGGCCGACGTTCCAGGAAAGCTGGAAAAGTGCGTGCGTCAAATATCAAAACTGCGGGCAGATGTTGGCGGAATGCAAGCAAAGAAGGATGAAGCAGCAGAAAGAATTCTCGCGATACAGAAGTCTGAAAGCGAAGTGGCCGGAATACGGCGCGCCATATCTGACAACTTGAAATATCGGGAACAGATGAAATTGATGAAGGAGGTCGAAAAAGAAATTGCCGAGTATCAGAAAGAGGCCGAAAAGTTTGACAAAGCTACTGTCCAAGCACAGGTTTGATGAATTGTTTCTTGCAACAACGTACTTTATCTGTCTTTGTCTATCAGAGAAAAAAGCTAACGGCCAAGTACGAAAAGTTGTGTGAAGAACTTGCGGGACTGGCTGGGGAGTTGAAACAAATGGAGGAGCAGTTCAACAGAATTGAGCGGGATTTAACCAAAGATTTTGCGGATATTGTGGAAAAGCATCAAAAGCAGATTATCAAACTCAAAACTGAATCACTGGCGGTTCAAGATCTTGAAAAATACAGCAAAGCATTGGAAAGGTTTTTTTGTATTCCAAATTTATCTGCTAATCATATTCAAAGTGCTATCATGCGGTATCATACCATGAAGATGGAAGAAATCAACAAAATCATAAGGGAGCTGTGGGTGAACACTTATAGAGGAAACGGTAATCTTGCGGTTTTTGCGTAAATTTGATCTCAAGGTCCTTTCCCAGACATTGAGACAATTGAAATACGGTCCGACAACGAAAACTCGGCGAAAAATAGGTCTTACAACTACAGGGTAAGTCAAATTCCTGGATTAAGTATTGTAACATGTTACGAACAGGTTGTCATGATCAAAGAGCAAACTGAATTGGATATGCGCGGGCGGTGCAGCGCCGGGCAAAAGGTGCTGGCATGCTTGATCATTCGCCTTGCACTGGCGGAAACATTTTGTTTGAATTGCGGAATCCTTGCGTTGGATGAGCCGACAACCAACTTGGATCGCGACAATTCGGAAGCGCTGGCCGAATCGTTGTCGAAGTGAGTCATGCGCGTACAATCGCTTCACAGGTATCATGCATGCTGACGGGAAGCTGTTGCAGCATCATCAAGCTGCGCCGGGCACAGAAGAACTTCCAGCTGATCATCATCACTCACGACGAGGAGTTTATGGCGCAGATCGGGCACCATGAGTACGCCGACTTCTATTGGCGCGTGAGCAAAGACGCGCTGCAGCACAGTACGATCGAGCGGCAAAACATCCAATGAGAATTGTTCTACTGTTTTAATCACATGTCAGGCACTCCGTGACGCTTCTAACCGCGTTTTCTTTTCTTTTTTGCTTTTCTTGTACGGTCTCGAAGAAACGTAGTGTGTTCCAATCCAAGTATTGCGTTCAATAATTCTTTTTTCAAACTGCCAAGCAGTGGTGCAACTTAGGAAAATCCATTTGCCGCAGCGATGATATTTGAAAAAATAAGTTGCTCTCAATTTGCGACTGCGTCTCTTTGTCTTTATTTGGGTTTGCTGGTGAAGCAGTGCCATCTCGGTTTTCGTCACATGTCCTTGTTTTTTGTCGGTAGCATGACACAAGTTTTCTCGCTAAGTCGCTTTTTGCGCGTCTTTCATGGGGCGTCTTACGGTTTAAGTATGAACGACCAGCTTGCACATCGTTTAACCACGAGTGCACGCAGACACCTCGGGAACATAGCCACCTGTTTTGATTTATTGTTCCCACAACAAAAAAAAATTGAAAGCACCCGAGGTCGGGATTGAACCGACGGCCTCATCCTCACTCCTGAATGACTAGGAGGGACACGCGCTACCACTGCGCTACACGGGCGCTATAATTTGATAGGGAATTGGGCAGTTTCCTTATCTGGGATGTTCAGCGGGATTTGACTTGGAGAAGTCAAGTTTGGAGAGGCA